>JAYJLV010074796.1:0-15144 GCA_036873485.1 Torymus texanus
CCACCCTCTTATCTTTCAAATTAAGTCTACTCGCTCCCATTATCTCCGAACCTTCGACCTTATCTATTCTTCAACCAGAGGGCGTACGTATATAACAATGTGACGTATGTTGGTGTGATGTGTATATATATATATATATATATATATATATATATATATGTAACGTATAACACCTGCATCACTATACCAACCGTTGCTGACCCAGACATTTTTTTTATATTTTTTTTTTAATCTTTTCTCCTTCAATTCCCTTCAATTCGTACGTCTGCCTGTCTCGTCTGTCTCCGGCGCGTAATTCGGCTACACAGGGGGCCAAGCGGGAAATGGAACGACGTGACTGGAAAATAACGGCCGAACGGTAGTGGGCGGAAGAAAAAGTTCGAGAGAGAGAGAGAGAGAGAGAGAAACCGAGAAGAGAATGGAATAGAGAAAAAGGTTTTTTAAGCGACTTTTACGGTTCGAGGAATTTTGTTTACGAGAGGATGCTGGATGTGCTGGATTAAAAGATAAAAGAGGTGAAACTTTTTTTTTTGTAGAAATGGATAGAGGGTAAGTGGTCGGAATAATAAAAAAAAAGTTCGGAATATCGTTTTCTCAGGATGATTTTATTTTGATTGAGACGCCGGTGGGGTTGAAAGTTTTTAATTTTATTTTCGTACAAATAATAAAGTTTTCTGTATTTTATCTTGAATAAAATATAATATGCGCGTGGGAAGTATATGAATGGGAGAAAATGTGGGCTGCTTATTACTGGTCGCAGAATTTGCGAACATTGTTTTAAATTATTTAAATCGAGATAAAATTTATAATTATAAAAGTTATTCTTTTATAATTTACATTCCATTATAAATTTTGCCGCGTATAAAGAGAAAACGGTATGTGTCAAAATAGACCAAAGGTAAACATAGTTTTATCGATTATATAACGAGAAACATAATAAAAGATAAAATTAACACGAACCTTGGCTATTATACGATTTCTGTATATTATATTCTAAATCTAAACCATATGTTATTATTGTTACATAGAGACACCACAGTCGCAAATTCTTCATAAAAGAATACACGCATTTTATTTATTTATTTTTGTTAGTTCAAGCCCCTTCTAATAATTAATGCTTTTCGCATTGTACTTTCGACATCATCTGCGTCTCCGCACTCTATCCTCATTCCTCTTAATTAAACTCTCGCTTCGCAGCCTGGCAATCGAATCGACCAGTGAGTGTGTGTATATATATATATATATATACACACGCGTGTGCGAAATGATTTTCCGGTGTCCTCCCCTTCGCAGCACATTCACGCGCTCCAGTGCGACTGTTTCCGATTAGTGTTATGCGTCGTAATCACTAGCTCGCGTTGCTATATGTCGAATTCCATTAAAAATATGTCTCAATTCAAACGACGGTTTCATCAAATTTTCATATTACGCTCTTAGTTTAACGATTTTATAATTTTATTGAGTATTTGAAATCTAAGTATTTTTGGGCCCATTAACGCGGATGCTTGTGTCACCCTTTTGTTGTTCACAACAGTCCGAAAATTAATTGAAAATTCTGTGGTAGTTATAATAAATAACATTTTTTACTCAAAAATAAATATCCCGTAATATTTCCCAGTTTTCCTGACTTTAAAAAGATATTTTTTACTCTACAGCTGGTTTTGGCGCGAAATTCAAATTTCAAAATATATGTTTTTGTTCGTAATAAGGTAAAAATCAACTAAAAACAATATTATAATAATTTTTACATCTTTTCAATAAGTTTCTTAGTACATATTTTATATTTTTTATAAACGGCTAGCTGAGACTCCGGTTAATATATCTGTCCACGTTATTGAGGATTACTCACGGCTTCTGGAACAGGGGTTGTCCATCCAAGACAAAATGCCTGGTTCTTTGTCCTGTCTCCTACACGTACTTAGCATTTCAAACATAATAAACAAAAATAATATTTATGAATTATTTTAAAGAATTCGTTTAAAATAGAGCCACTGTATAGAGTAAAAAATATCTTTTTCCTAAGATCGTCTTAAACCACGTTCGGATATTTATTTTTGAGTATAAATATCGTTCATTAATTACCACAGAAGTTTTAATAGATTTTTTGCACTGTTGTGAGCAACAAAAGAGTGTCACAAGAATTCCCGTTGATGGGCCCAAGAATATTTAGGTTTAAAATTCTCCATATAGAATGATAAAATTGTTAAATTAAGAGCGAGCATGCAATGAAAATTTGATAAAACCGTCTCGAATTAAGGCATATTTTTCATGGAATTCAACATATAACTGCGCGGATATTTTTAGGCCAAATCTAGAAAATGTTGTCGCGTACGATCATCACGATAATTGTATACATTACGTGTCGCGAACTCATCGCACTTAAGCGCCAATTTCACAATAATATTGGCTCTTTTTTCAAATCTATTTAATTGCGGAGACGTGTGTTTATTTGGATGACCCGAGGGTTTATTCCGTGCAAGTGTATAGGTTGAGTTGAGGTTAGCACGTTGCCACAGCGATAATTGTATAACGCGATGTATATATAACAATTGCCAGCGAATGATACAATTTAAAAGATTTATAAATAAACACTATAATTGTAGAGATTTTATATATACACACACACACAGACACACACACACACTTAAGCAGAAATAAATGTCACCGCAGTGCTTTATAACAGCAACGCCAATGCGACAAATGTATAACGCAAGCGCATAAAAAATATTCTTCTTTTCCACATCTTCTACACACGTTTCTCTCACATACCAATCCCACAGTTGCCTTGAATGTAAAATACATAAGAGCCCATATTGAAGCGAACAGTCCATTGTGTGCAACCCTCCCGAATTCGTCGTCGTGGTCTGAAGCAATCTCAGCCTCGACTTCCCAAAAAAGCTCGCGATCGTTCTCCCTTTCTCCGCCAAGCAATGACAAAATTCCAAGGCCACACCGGGGAGGAATGAAAAAAGAAAGAAAAAAAAAGAAAGTATGAACCTTCTCATTCCCCTTTCTTGTACGTGTATATATACGCGCATTGCTGCAGTGTAGTCTGCGGCTTTCTGGCTGTGTGACCTTGAACCGTGTAGTGAAAAGAAAATCCGCAGACGACTGCGAGAGAGAGAGAGAGAGAGAGAGCGAGAGGAAAGCGATTATCCCCCCCGTGAGAAATGGTGTACAGTCAGGCGACTCCAGCAGTAGTAGCAGCAGTTGCAGCAGCTGGTACAAAGATGTTTTGTATATATTTCGGGAGAGAGAGAGAGAGAGAGAGAGAGAGAGAGAGAGTTGCTTCTTTGATATTAGCATATAGTTGGCTGTCGCGCGCGCGCTTTATTTTGTAAGAAGGTTTGAGTGTCGCGCCCGAGGAGGATTTTAACTCAAGTGGAGAGAGAGAGAGAGAGAGAGAGAGAGAGAGAGGGGGTCAAAGAGACTTGGAGAAATGTTGCTGCTGCTGCTGCCTGAATGACGCAAGCTCTGGGGGTTTTGCCTTTCGGTAGGAACCAAAGTATGTACGCAAAACTTTATGTTGTAGTGATGTTGGAATGGAATATTTGTTACAGAGTTGTTATAGAATTGTTAACGTTTAATATTTACACATTATGATAAAACACGCGGGGGATATGCTGTTTGATTAACATAAAACGATGGCGGACGTAAAAAAACGTAGTTTAGCGGTTTATTCCGCTGTGCTTGCTGCAGTATATAAATATAATAATATGTATATATGTATATATGGATATTTCAAGTTTATTAAAATATTTTGGGGTTACGGCTTTGTGCGTATACTTATAGCTGAATTTGTTAGTCGCGGAGGAGGGTAGACTTTTAATAAAGTTAAATTTTCCGCTATATTTATATGTTTTACTATATAGCTTTATTGGTGAATGTATAAAATATTATATATGTATATAAATAAAAAAGGGGTTTATGTTACCAAAAGTATAACTATCTAAAGTATATAGTATAAGGTTATACATATAGTATAAGGACAACAATGTGTATATAAGCGCAGTTTCGATATCTAACGCACTAAAGTTATCGTCGACTCGAAGTAGTGACAGTTGCAGCATTGAAATGTGTCGTACAATGTGAAATCGTTCTCGAAACGAGCTTGAACTACTTACAAGTAGTTAAAGGACAGGATTGCGAGACTAAAAGTGATGTTTGAAAATTGCCCCTAATTCATTGTTTGCCGTATATATACATATATATATATATCGTCGTTAATATTCCATCATCAGACATAATATCGCGCGCATTTACTCGCACATTAGAATAAAAAAAAACATCAAAATATTTAAACTAAAAAATTATCTTAAATTTTATATCAAACTTTCTGTATTCTGTATATAATATACTTATCTATAACCATAAACCAGTTTCTATATACATCATATTGTAAAATAAAGCACGATCCGCCGTTCCACAATGGACCTCATCCTTGCGCTTTTTGTAACATCCTCCTCTGTAAATTTCGCATTTAAAACAAAAGTTCAATTCACCCTTGTACCCCCTAACCATTCTTGTATATATATTGAACAACAAAAAGCATCGGGCTTTTCTTATTCGATATACGAATTCTCTAACTTTCCTTTCTTTCGTATTGCTAACCCCTCAACCCTCGTCACTCCCTTCTTAGCATTCAGCGAAAACCGAAAGACTAACGAATCCAATCATCGTGTTCGGCGCAAGGTCTCCCCCCCCCCCTCCCTATAGAATCTCTAAGCGCTTCCCTCGTTGCTATATAATACAAAAGCGGCTAATGTGCCGGAACACTGATGGGAAGTATATGTATTGTTTCGCACGTGCGCTCACAGGTTCAAAAAGGGGGAGTAGCTGATGACGACGACGACGACGACGATGATGATGCTTAGCTATGCGAAAACGACACGTGACGCGATGAAGAAGAGAATTTGGGATTAACGTGCACGTGTCGTGGATACGAGTGTATCTTGCGACGACCGAGCGACGTCGAATTGTTCATTTTATGTCGTTGATGGTTGCTTTCGATATAATAAGTTAAATATTTGCTCGATACTAAAATCACGCGCTTTTTCGCTCGGTATATCAACGTAAATATTTATAATGATGCGCAATGCCAATGATGTATATATATACCAGCCAATATTTTTATAAAATCAGTGCTTATTAGCATTCACGTTTCGCATATACCTATAATAACTTCGACATACCAAACAGTGTGTGTGTGACTGACAGCTCGATCGATCAAACTAAAGCTTCCGTACGAAAGTATATATATGTACGATAGCGAGACAACGAACGTATATATACGAAGGGAAATGAAAAAGGACGACGAGTCGTTGATTCATTATATACGTCGGATTTCTGAATGGCACAGCGCGAATAATGTGAGAGAGAAAGAGAGAAGTTGAGTATGGGAGACTCCTTTATAGATAAGGTCGAGACGCGCGGAGGCGGTTTTTTGTTAATGCGGGATGCTGTTTGTTTAGTCGGGATCAGGTTTTGTACGGTATAAGTTTGTCGACTCTTTCTTTATAAGTGGGATACATGCGCGGGGACGCGCGCACAAATATATAATTTTAGTGTTAATGGTAAAATGGAGAGAATGGAAATTCAAACTGATGCGGTTTACTACACAGTGGTCGTTGATGTTTTCTATTCGCGTCAAAGGTTATAATTATAAATAAAATTAGACTTTGTATTTTCAAAAATGTATATATATATATATATATATGTGTGTGTGTGTGTGTGTTTATTATTCGTTTGATTACAAAGATGATATATATAATATTTATTTATTATTATACTTTTTTCTTTCATTTCGCTAGTCCCCCAATTATTATATCATTTGATTTTTATAGTATAAATAATTACATCGTTTATAATCGGATCGTAATTAAAGTTTATTGACATTGATATTATACAAAAATATATCGTCTACTGCAATATTATATTCGTTAGCTTCGACCACGTTGTATATATAAGAATGTTCGTTATATTATATATATAGGAATGTCTCTAAAGTGTCACGAGGTCCACTCGTGATACCCCATACTATTAATACTATTTATATACTATACAGATTGCGGCATTTTATTTGCCACATTCTTCTTCTTCTTCTACAAAACAGATCATCATTCGCACTACACCCAATTTTACCCGTGTACAAAATAAACTACGTGACTCTTTGGTTTCTCTCATGTATGATGTGTATGTGTCATTTCGTTGGAGAGATTATATCGTCTTCAGAGAAATCCTATTTTGGATTTCTATTATTATCGTGTGTGATTTCGTGATAAAAAAGCTTCGTGGAAAACTTCAGAGGAAATTTCTATTTTTTTTCCAGTTGAAAAACAGGCCGTCGAACTATTTTTTTTTGTTTCTCGTTTCTTCGAAAAGCTCGACTACTAGCGTTGAATATTTTTGGTGTAACCGGTAAGTATAACTTCAACCGCATGTTTTTGTTTTTGCTCAAGCTTATACATGTGGAACTGTTGCAATTTTCGTCGAGTCGATCGTATTATGTGGCGTTGCGTAATTCCTGGCTCTCTCTATGTGCGCCTCTTCCATCGATCGATTATATTGTACATATAGCATGTCTCTTGTCTGTCTTTAACAAATGAAAAGCCCGAATGAGATGAAAGAAAGTTCAACTGCAGAAGAGAGAGAGAGAGAGAGAGAGAGACACACACACAGAAAAAGAGAAAGATATAGTATTGTTTTGTCTTTTTCTCCTCTGCTTCGTCGGGTTGGCGCATATATGAAGGACGAAGAAAATGTCGATGCTGTTTTTTTTTTCGGAGTGCATAAGTCTACTTCAAGAGTCACGCATGCGGATAGTTTATCGCTTCCGCGTATAATATGAAATTTATGCGGGATTAAGTGCTGAATAAATTTTTGCGATATTTTAGAAAAGTAAATTTATAAATAGAAATTTTTAATAGGTTCGAACGTTTGGATTGGCAGATACATATTGACAGAACGAATTTAGTGTAAGTAGAGCAAACCCGAACGTGTCTTCCAATGCAGTCGTGACAGTTATAGATGGACGCGACGTCCATGTGTATATTTATGCCTATACGTTACCATGTCTATAAAGTACATTGATACGAAATAAAAGCACAGCTTCTGTATTAAATTTGCAGGCAGAATGCATAGAAATCGTGTGTAAACCGAAGACTTTGCGCAATAGACACTCGATATTTTTAATCGACTCGTGATATTATATTCCGAAATATTGCACGTTAAGTGCAATATGCATAAATAAAACTTCAAAAATACATTTATAGAAGCTAAATAAATCAATTAGCTGCGCAAACAATTTGTGCAATATTTGCAATATGAGACGCATCAACAAAATGTAAATAATAATTAATTGGCAATTATATGTAGAAATTTACAAAAAATTGTCCATAAATTGTCCATAAATTGTCTGAAAAAATAACGAAAAAAAGAGTTAAAGCATACCTCGGAGAACTCATTTTCCTTTTTTATAACTAATATAGAGCATGAAAATGATGTTGAACACAGAAAATCGGGATAGTGTTATTCAGAAAGTTGAAATTCATATTTGAAGCTCTGAATGCAAAATAAGCGGTTTTCGTTATTTTCACCAACATTATATGGATATTAAATAATCTCATAATAACAGAATTTACTTATAACTTTTTTATAATTAAAAACTAGAGAATATGAGCTTTCATTTGCTTTTCTAAAAATTAAAAAATGTTGATTCCTTACAAAATTATCAAAGTTCAAAGTTGAGCCAAAAATGCAGTGTTTAATCCCTGAAATTGACTGTTCGACTGCGTACATAATTTCAATTAAACCCTCCATTTTCGATACTCATCTTTGAACTTTGATAACTTTATAAGGAACCAACATTTTTCAATTTAAAAAAAAAGTAAATGAAAGCCCATCTTTAGTTTTTAATCATAAAAAAGTTATAAGCAAATCCTGTTATTATGAGATTATTTAATATCCATATTATGTTGGTGAAAGTAATGAAAAACCGCTTATTTTGCATTCAGAGCTTCAAACATGAATTGCAGCTTTCTGAAAAACAATATCCCGATTTCCTATGTTCAATATCATTTTCGTGTATTATTTAGTTATAGAATAAGGAAAATCAGTTTTCAGAGGTGTGTTTCAACTTTCTTTTTTCGTTATTTTTTCAGACAAATTATGGGCAATTTTTTGTGAATTATATTCATTTATAAATCTACATGAAGCGATTGATTACTTGGATTTAATGACTTTTATATAAATACATTTCTGCGCGCATATATTCAATAATAATATTAAATAGTCAAAACAGTTTTGATCACGCGATCGTTATTAATGAACCTTGAAAAAGAATGCGAATACTTCGAAATCGAATCTTTCTTATTTTTAGGAACCATTCACATTTATTGGAAAGATTTTGATGCTTCTACTCTAAATATATAGTTTTTACGAGCTCTCTATGAACCAGCAGTCTAATATTAGTATAGTGACTGGGATTCCTTTATTTTTTTATATGTGTATTGCATTACATCTTATATATTGTATCCCACTGTTGTCACACTTCATTATACGTATATGTTTAAATAACAAAATAATATTAATAAAATAGAGATTTCATTTTAAATAACAAAGTTAAGATACACTATTTTATAATTATATATTTTTTTTAGAAAAACTTTGCAAACATAAATAATATAGACTTTAAGTCCGGAATTCAATAAATCCTATCGGCAATTATTCGAATAATGAGGTAAAGCATCAAATACTAATTATCGGAAAATGTACTCGACATTATTTGTGATATAATTTATATAGGCACACCAAATAGTAATCCTTTAACTTATTTTCATCTAATCAATTAATAGTAGCGATAAATAGCGTATTAATAAATTTAGCATTACCTATATAGTAAATTGCTCCACATTAAGCGCACTTGATTACCTCAGCTTTATTTTTAAAGGCACAGGTCAAAGTCAGATTACACGGCATTGAATACCATTCCATTTGAATTTTCATTACACATTAACGTGCAGTAAAATCCTTTTTAGAAATTGAATATTTTCGTTTTAAGAACAAGATATTAACTATATATACACTATATAACACGGAATGAGAATTTTAATAAGATTTCATGGATTTCACTTATTATGCAAATGCTGCGTATAACGACAATTTTGCAGAGCTCTGCATACAGAAAAAGCTTTACAATTAAACTAGCTTACCCCGAGTGTGTAATTGAAATTGACAAAAGATAAACTTTACCTAGATTATCTTAAAATCCAATTATTTTCTGAGTAACTTTCTTTTATGAAAATTTACATACAGTTGCATCGATATTTTCTATACCTTCAAATAGCCAACCCTATATATTTCATCGAATAATAATAAATACTCATATATATTTCCAGAGTGTCCAAGTATTCGATTTTTTGTAAAATGATTAAAAATAGCTCTAGTTTAGTTCTAAATTATTCCACCAAAAAACAACTCAATATATGAAATGTAGAAAAAAAAGAAAAGAAAACTATAAAGCGAGAGCTTTCCGAATCTTCTTTCAGAATTAGAAAATGCTGATTCTTTCAAAAGCGATGTGAGCTTGAAGTTGAGCTTAAAATTCACAAAAAGGTGACAAAGGGTCAACAATTGATCCAACAATTAACCTCGTGAATTTTATGCTCAACTTCAAGCTCATGTAACTTTTCGTAAGATTTGCACGTATCTTCAAGCCCAAATTATTTCAGTATGAATCCCTATAATTCATCACCACACACAAACCGCTATCAAATAAATAAGCTTCACTATACTCCTCCAACACGTGCTCATTCCGCGCCACCTTCATACACCGACACTCTGCAAACAGTTCTGAGCTTCCGCATAATACGCTACAATCTCATCATCTTCAAATTACTACAGAAGAAACCTTACACGTTGCTCGTTCTTATATTGTATATATTATCGTTGTTGTCGTCATCGTTGTCAGAAGCACCGGTTAAAAGTAAAAGGCCCATCACCGTACCACCACCAAACTTCAAAATTAATCCACTTGACGAATACAAACGCCCAAACGAGCTTACCAGCTGTATAAACGAGGTCGGATGTATCCCTTTCGACGTAAATACCGTTCAGTAGGTCGAATAATTTCGTTGGTGTTGTATAGTCATATAAGGAGCACGACATGATGGTCGTCGCGTGGCAAAGGATCCGAACGGACTGCTCGCTGTCGTTCGCTGCAGTGAAGCACACTATGTGTGTATGTATACACGTAACCTAATCCGCTTAAAAGTAGGTGTACACGCGTGAGTAGAGTGTATGTATATAATACGCGTGTTATTATTGCACTGACGTTTGCTTGCAAAATACACACACACGCATATATATATATATACACATACGGCCAAATGCGTTGCACGTGCTAAGAGACAAGCTGATTGAGTGTTGGCGGTGGCAACGGTAACGGTAGTATATTTTCGGTGTAGCGGAGATGTGGGTACTTGCGTGTGTGATTCATTATTTTGTACGCGCGCGCGCGTGTATGTGTGTATACACACACAATTACGTATGTGTGTGTGTGTGTTTAAAAGAGAGGTCAAGATCGTCGTAGACGTCTATATATACTGGCGCTTCAGTGAATTTGGCTGATGCGGGTTGTGACGCGGTTTTTAATTATTGGGGTGGAGTGTCGCAAAGTATTTAGCTGTAGGTATAATATATCTGTGACTTTCTGGAATAACCATATAAGTGAGAATTTATTATTATTATTTTTAACAGATATTGATAAGGTGCACTGGGTTTCTCGAATGAGCACAAGGAAAAACACTATAACTCCATCTTTTCAAAATAATTCCCGGGAAAACACTATAACTCCACCTGTTTTAAGAATAATTCCCGGAAAAACTATATAACTCTATACTTTTTTTAGATAAACGAATTATTTATCAATTATCTAATAATTTTATCCAATCATCTTTTTATCTTATATTTTACATTTTTAAAATGTTTTTTACCTTTTCCGTTATTCTTTCCTTATTCATTAATGGAAAACAATATAAATGCTATTGAGACTGGAAAAACCATATAATTCCACTAAAATTTGTTCTCATTCCAGGAATAACCATATAAGTAACAATCGATTTTTGAGACATGATCACTAATTGGTTCAGTAGCTACGGTAAAAAATATTTCATTTTGATATGAAATCATGAAACTTTATTTTAAATATCGATGCGGAACCAAAAACTAGATTTTCTTGAAATTATGAAAAGTGCAGATATATGGTTAATTCGGAAAGCCACAGATATAAAGTGGTGTTGTTTCGTTGTCGAGAACCACTCGTGTATATATATAAAATGCTTAAGTTAGGAGTGAAATAAAGATAATGAGTAATAAGTTTTCAATACAAAAACGGTGTTTCAGAGAATATACTTTTTTTTGGATTGAGCTTCTGAAGCCTTATATGATGTTTATTTAGCTGATGCTTTAAATTTTATAGAGTTGATTACAGTAAAATTCTATCTATCACCAGTAAACAACTTCTATACTAATAATAAATATATTTACTTATTGTTCTACAGATTGTAATAAAAAAGTTATTTAAAAAAATTCCTATGTTGACTTAGGCCCTTATTTGCACGTAGCCCCTAAATCGCGGGATATTTAAATTTACATCATTGAAATATTTGAAGAAAAAGATTTCAACTTTCTGCTCCTATACCAGTTTCGATTAGTTTTTGTAACTTATATTTTGATTATACTTGCTTTTTCGACTTAATAAGTCGGACAACTCGCTGAGAATTGAAAAAGAACCTTGCATTAAAATGTATACCGATCAATCTCAAACAATTTAGGGGGGGGGGGGGGACACCTTTAAATCCTTCCCATCAAAATAATCTGTAAAATGAGAAATTTGAATTATTAATAAAATTTCTTATTTTACAGATCATTTTGATGGGAGGGATTTAAAGTTTTCACCCCCCCCCCCCTTAAAACGAATTGTATATAACATCATATACTCGTAATACGTTTCAAAGCTTTCAACATTGGTTATTTATGCCATAGCATAAATTAACGTATATAAAACTAAAAAAGTGATCGAATTAGATTATGTCAGGGATAAATATGCGTACGAATATACAGAATAAGAAGAGGCAAGAAGGAAAACAATGACAATATGACGACGATTAGGAGAAAGCCAAGCGGTAGCAGCTGTGACTAATGTTTCTGACTCGCGATTCGACGGTCCTGGTTCAAATCCGGGTCTCGTCATTTTTTATTATTAAAAAATTCTAGTCGTTCACTCATAACAATGAACAGTTAAATTATTTCGAGTTATTTAATATACTATGAATATATCAAACAAGCACGTGCCATTATATGCGCAATTACTTGTATGTAATATACATATTTGCCTATAGAAATAACGCAACTTCTAGAACTCCTCGAAATTTAAGGAATTATTATTTGTGAATTTTGATAAGCAAAACGCACAGTAAATAATGTATATAAATCTCCATTATACTCATTATTTATGTATACTCTTGAAATGCTTTCCCAGAAGACACTGCTCCGAATTTCCCTGAATTCTATAACATTCATCCTGCCAGCTTACATTTACAGCAATCTCCTCAACAATTATCACAAAGAATAATTTCGCAGAAAATTCTTACACATACAATAGCCATAACTGAAAATAAGCAATAGCAGAATTTCCGGAAAATTTCCCGGCGGTATTGTGCAACAGAATACAAAAATATACTTCCGCTTCTCCCCCTTTCCCGCAACAAACAATCAATTACATCTTTCCAATATTCCCCTATCTCATCGATATATACACACACACACACACACACACACACAATATTAAATAACATCGTATTGCTCATATACAACTTGGCTGGGCTCTCGTAGCAAATTGAAACTTATTGGAAAAAATTGTTCCAATTAAACGATAACATAGCCCGTATAGCGTTATATACTACAATCTCACACCTCTCACATCAACAGGACGATATAATAATAAAAACGTCGTAAGACATAATCCTGCGGCGTCTAAACTCGATCCATCCCACCTGCTGCCGACTAATTGCAAACCGACCCACGCGTATATCGCGATTCCATTGATTTTCACCCTCCGGCTGATATTCGTCGACGTCGCGTAGCTTCCCCTGCTTGCTCGTAGAAGCGCCAACGATTCGATCTTGAGGTGAGGGCGCAAAAGGTCAAGTAGTGGTAGAGAGGCAAATCCGGTTAGCAGGGCACACGAGAAGATGCTTTCGTATGTATGAGAGAGAGAGAGAGAGAGAGATGACGTATATACGAGGGTGGAATGTTTTAATGAAGACTTTCCGAGGAAGTCGAGGATTTTCGAGGGATACCAAGAGGGGTGCAATATTAGATATATGAGGGTGGAAGTTCGATGGTATACAGGCAGCAATGAATTGAGAGAGAGAGAGAGGGATGCGTTTTATGTGTTGTTGCTGTAAGGGGGACGTCGAGAAGAGAGTTTGTAAAGTATAAGAGTGGAAAGCTATTGTTGAACATTTAGCTGCTGTAAAATTGTGTAAAAGTATAAGGGAACAACGATAATTAAAAATGTAAAAGTTGGAAGAAGTGGTGACTGTAATGAGTTATTCATCGCGCAGCAGGTGTTGGCCGTGACACTTGCGAGGACTGACGTAGTATGTTTCATCTTTGCGTATAGTGCTACCGGACGTCACACGGAAAGGTACACGTGTGATCTCCTATAGGTTTTTAGTATGCAAGAAGCTCTTATCTAAATATAGTTGTTTTTGGCTACACTTTGGCGTGTACTGAAAGGTCCTCAAGGAATAACCGTTTTTTGTTTTGCTAGATTTTGATATGTATAGATTACGGCTAGGTTAGGTGTTCGATCAAATTTCAAAAATCAAATTCAAATTGTTAAAAGTGCAACCACTGCTTTTCTGATGCCAGCAACCACATTTTATCTGAATAAAATGAAATATCATCGGATTCTCCATCAGTGGAGATGAATTTTTTGTTAATACAATTAAAAAAAAAGCAGGTAATATTTTGTATATATGAAATTGACGTTAAACAAATAAATAAATAATAAAAATATCTTTCACAGTAGTGCGAAAATATAAAAAAAAAGAGGACGTGAAAGTGCGCGTGTATGTTATTCCAACGGGTTATATTTAAATTCGAATAAAATGAAAATCAGGCGAGTTCTTCGTGTGGAGAGGTTTCCTCCCTTTTCAACCTTGAGTGGAAATAGTCCGCACTGGTCGAAGGAACAGGGGACTCCTTTTACCAATCACCGGAGTCGCAAGAGAAACTGGCCCAGTGTTCGGACTAGGAGGCCCATCTACGTCGAACGCGGAGAGCGAGTATGCATCCTAATTTCGGAGCACAGCAAAATACCTCGAATGGGAAGAAAGGTGAGTTATTCACGTCCGCTGATTGGCTACAGTAAGGGCGACCGGTACATGTGATTAAAACCCCGCTTTCTCCCCTCCACGCAGGTCCGCGGGTGCGGCCCATTGGCTGAGCAGTGACATCGCGAGCTTCTGCGAAGCGCGCGAGGTGCGTCGATACTCGAGAGTTTTCGAGGAAAAAATCGAAGTAAGAGAAATAAATATAAATTCGCACGGTTGCTCAAAATGCTGTTTCTTTAGTTATAACGATAATTTATAAAGAAATGTCATAATGATTTGAAACACGAATGTTCTTGTACGTATAATCCCATTCTTGACTTATACTTGCCTTCAGGGCACTACCGCGCCCTTTGATAAACTGTTTATTCATCATATCCTTTATCTTCTAAATGAAAGTGTCACAGAATCGACGCAAGTTTCTGTGTCTCAATAGAGTACGAATATATATTACATACCAATCCTATATATTACGTAAACTTATCACGCTATTTAAACCATCCATTGTCATTCAATTACACAAAACCCTATTCACATTTCCCCCCTCGTCGCATATAATTTCTAACTCACCAACAGATATTTATAGATCGATCAGCTACAAAATTAAACTATTTCCAAAGGACTCTGTTTATTTCCCTCTCTCTCTCTCTCTCTCTCTCTCTCTCTCTCTCTCTCTCTCTCTCGCTCTCGCTCTACATCGTATACTCTGCATTGATCCGTAACAATAAGTAACTCTCTACACGTATAT
>JAYJLV010074817.1:0-15138 GCA_036873485.1 Torymus texanus
TATCGGCATCGGGCTCGATAATGTGTTTCTGTAGTTCGTCATAAGGTCCATACAAGAGTGTAAAAGGTGTATAGTTAATTGTGGAGTGTATACTTTGATTGTATATTAGGAGAGCGGTGATCATAAGATTTTTCACTGTTTCTCTTGGCTTTTGATAGGATAAACTACTACTCCATGAACAAATTCAATTTTTTCAATATTTTATTATTTGTCATAACAATAATTATACACAAAAACATTAATGGCTTTCTTTTCTTGAACTCTGACTTCTGCTTAAAAACTTTCAGTATGACATCATATTTTAAATAATTTCATGGCACATAACTTTAAAATAATGATTATATATCTTTCACATTAGAATCTCCATAACAACCTTTTGTAGAACTTATAGTTTTTTGCCATTCTGATAATTCAGAACAAACATTTAATTTTTTTCTTGCATGATTCGCTTTCCATATTTTGTAAATTAGCTAGATCAAACAATCTTCATTAGTTGTTACTGGTTTTTCAACAATTGCTGCGCTTAGATCTGTTTGCATAACTCCTCAGTATTAGATTATCATTTTCTAATAGCTATTGACTTTCAAAGATGTTTAAACATTATTCACACTTTTCACCATTTCAAATGTAACTGGAGATTTTCCGTAGCTCTGTTTATGTTTATTTAGTTAATACCTTATTTTTTAACTAAATGTTTCACTACACTGAAAGTCATTCTTGATCAATCACCCGGGTCTCACAACTTCAATTAGAACTAGAGATGTTCTATAACTCTGGTTATGTTTAGTTAATATCTTGTTTGAAATAAATGTTCCACTATGCACTTAAAGTTATCAATAATAATTTTATTATGAACTTTTAAAACAACAGCTTTAGAAAACTTTAATCCGTATCCATATAACCATATGCTAAGTAATATATAAAAGCTGTTAATATAAATGATAACATTAGAAAACTTATAGCACTATTATAATATTACAAATTATGACAAAAAATTTACAAAACTCTTAATAATCTGTGATGATGATAATTTTTATCATCTTAATTGCAAAATGCTATATGACTTCAAGTATAATACATAAATAAATGTTTATCTTTTTTTCGAACTCCGACTTCTGCTTAAAAACTTTCATCAGTATATGAAAATCTTATTTCATCAAATAATTTCATTGGATATCACATCATTGTAGTCATAGTCATAGTCATTGTGGTCGAGGACGGTCGGCGGCCCCTTTCGGGGACGTGCCTCCCAAGCACTCAGGCCGAAACACATTGTGCTTCCCCCCTTTTCCATCATCCTGGCCTTTAGAAGTTCTATAGCCTTACAAATCGAGTCCAATTACTGATCCCACAGGTCCTGTTGCTCGAGAAAGAATAGACCCCACATCCTCCGTCTCACCGCCACCAACGCTGGGCAGCGGCACAGAAGGTGGGTTGAGGTCTCCTTCTCCCCCTCACACCACCTGCATATACCAGTTCCTTCTTTGCTTATCCTATAGTGATGGTACAACCACTCTACCACCAGTCTGATCTCCCTCTTGGGTAGTTCCACGATACTCTTGCACCACCCAGCCGGAGTTTCGCTGCCCAAGAGATACCTAGTCTGCAATTCGTCGTTGCCTGACACCTTTCTCTTGCCTTGGTGGTAATCCACCTGTCCAGCTTCTCCCTAAGCGCGCTCACCGCTAGCGGTAATCTGCGATACTCCGCCCTACATCGAGCAGCGCCTCTTTTCGCAAGTCGGTCCGCCTTTTCGTTAACTATGATCCTTGTGTGTCCAGGTACCCAGCACAGAGTGACCCTATTCGCAGTGGATAGCCAATCCAGTGCCTTCCTGCAGTTCCACACCTCCACCGAGCGGAATTCCACGATTCCCACCGCCCGAAGAGCAGCCACGCTGTTCGAGCAGATGGTAATCCGCTCCTCTTTCGTTCCACTAGAGGTCATGATTTCTGCGCATTCCCGTATCGCTCTAACCTCTGTCTGGAAGACAGTGGCGTGTTGGTCGAACCAAAGGACAATGACTGGCGAGCTGCCCTTCCTCCACGCCACCGCTCCCGTTCCCTTGTCATCCTTGGACCCATCCGTGTTCCACACTATACCGCCTGGACCCAACGCATCTTCGTTCCAGTTCTTCCTGTCGGGATAGATCATCTCGAAGTTCCTCCCGAAGACATACCTCGGTATCCTATCCCTGCCAATGACTTCCAGGGTTCTGCCCGCCTCCTCCTCCAGCTCTCCGTTCCAGTGTTGCCACCGTTGCAGATCGCCGAGGACTCGCGCTTTCGCTCTGCAGGCCTCCACCCTGACCACCAGTTCCAGAGGCTGCAACCCAAGCAGCCTCTCCTTAGCCCTCAGGGGCACCGATAAGCGCGACCCCGTGATACCTCGAAGCATCAGGTTCTGTAGCGCGTCCAGCTTCTTGATACCATCCTTGCGTTTGCACCTGGGCGCCCAGGCAATTGCACCATGCAGCAGCCACAGGATCATGCGAGGCTTGAGTCCCCACGAGACCCCAAAGACTCTTTTGCACACCCGGTAGGAGGCTATAAACTTACGTTTCACTGCGCCCAAGTGCTTTGCCCAGTTCAACCTCCTGTCGAAGACGACCCCTAGGTACTTTGCCTGCTCCCAGATAGCCAAGCGCTTTCCGAACAGCCGAATCTCCTTTAGCGCCCAGACCTTATATCTGGTTGAGAAGTTGACCAGCACCATTTTGTCGGGGTTAATGGTGAGACGAACCTCCCTACACCACTCCTCCACTATGGACAGATCCTGGCGCATAAGCTCCATCAGCACCGTTTCGTCATCTGCCGTGACAACCAGAAGCAGATCGTCCGCATAAGCGTGGGTGTAGAATCCTGTCTCGTTCAACCTTTTCAGAAGTTCGTTAAGGGCCAGGGCCCAGAAAGTCGGTGAGAGGGCACCCCCCTGTGGGCACCCTCTGCTAATAAAGCCAACCGACTCACTCGCGCCTCACCCCGCAACGACCTTCCTCCATTTTAGTACGCTCTGTATCCACCGGACAATGGTGCCAGGCACCTCATGTGCACTTGCTTCTTTGCAGATAACCTCCGTGGTTATGAAGTTGAGCACCATGCCCCTGTTCCTCATCCCTCTGCTTATGAACTTTTCTGCCTCGGGCTGCGCAGAGTCAACTGACCTGTTCACCTGATAGCGTGCTGCTTATGATGCAGCGGACGATCTAACAATGGTCCGTCCCTAATGAAACGGTCCACCAGCCTTTCTAATACCTTTAGGACAAAGGATGTCAGACTAATTGGCCTATAGTCATTTGCCACTTCATGGGTTTGCTTCCCAGGTTTGGGTAGAAACACCACCCTTGCCGCTCTCCACACCGTTGGGATGTACCCCAACTCGATACAGACTCTGAATACGGTGGTGAGGGGTCCCGGAAGCTCGTCCAACTCACGCTGCAGGAGCACTGGGCATATCCCGTCCTTCCCCGGCGACTTGTACGGCTCAAACGACCCCACCGCCGACCGAATCCTGTCCTCCGTTACCACCATCTCCGCGACCGCCGCGGATTCCTCATCCTCTGGCCCGTCGGCCCCATCCTCCGGTGGCACCATAGCCATTCCTGGAAGATGAGTCGCGATCAGGTGCCCATGTGCCTCAATACTGCTCTCCGCCCAGTCCCCGGACGGTGTCCTAATCGCCTCCATCCTGTTACCTGTGCGATCTAAGAGCCTACCGAGTCTTGCGGTGTCCGAGATGCTGCTCATCTCCTCGCAGTATCTCCTCCACCCCTCCTTTTGCCCGTTCGATTTCCGCCTTGTACTCCCTCTGGGCCAGTCTGAACGCCTGGCGATCAGCCTCCCTCTTGCTCCTCTTCGATTTATTGAAGAGGCTTCTCACTTTTTCCTACGTTTGTCTAGCGCCTCGTTCCACCAGGGTGATCCCTTGGCTAGTTTCACTGTCCTTAGTTCGCAGCTGCTCTCAAAAGCCCCTTTCACAGCAATCCGAAAGAGCTCCGCGGCCCATATCGACTCCATCAGCCCGGTCGATCACCCACGGGAAGTCAGCCAGCCTAACTGCGAGTTCAGCCTTGTAGTCAGTCCAACGGGTTTTTCTCGGGTTTCTCCTTTGGATCACCTGCTGTACCACATCTCCAAGCCTGAAGCATATGTTTTGTGATCCGACATCGACACCTCCCAGGAGACCCTCCAGTCGATAATCCGCGACCAGATGCTGCCCGAGGCGAGGGTCACGTCGATCACTTCCTCCCTGTTTTTATTCCTGAAAGTGGGCTCCTGCCCCCTATTCAGTATATCCATGTTTGTCCCCGATAAGTACTCCAGGAGGGCCTCGCCTCTGCTGTTGCAGTCCGAGCTACCCCATATCGTGTGAGGCGAGTTCGCATCGCATCCCAA
Source organism: Torymus texanus (assembly GCA_036873485.1). Lineage (NCBI taxonomy): Eukaryota > Metazoa > Arthropoda > Insecta > Hymenoptera > Torymidae > Torymus > Torymus texanus. Next base: position 4,395 of record JAYJLV010074817.1, read on the forward strand.
TACGAGGTGCTTACCCCTCCGCTCGCACTCACCTATCAGTTCCCTGACCAGTGTCGGAGGCGGATCTTCACCTACATCGTAGGGGAAGTACGCCGACCCGACAACCAGTTCAACCGTGCCTCCTGTGTTATTTCTAGCAGTAATCACCGCTGTGGTAAGGTCTTTACCCCAGTACCTAGGCCAGGCCTCGCCGGCCACCCCTCTCAGGACCACGCAGGTTCTCCGTGGATAATCTTCCCGCATCCCCTTAAGCCCGCGAGTCTACCTTTACTAACCCATGGTTCTTGGACCAATGCTATACCTGTCTGCGTCTCTAATAGACGCTTAGCCAGTACTACCGTAGCGCTTATGCAGTGATGCAAATTGATCTGGGTGAAGGGAATAGTGGAGTTCGCCACAACGGCTGATCCAGGGTTCCCAACACCCCGCGCTCCCCTGATACCCCCCTTATCCATTAGGAGTCAGGGTCTCCGCACCATCCCTCGCCGTGGAGGGTTCCACTTGCATGGGCCCCTCCTCCCTTTCCTCTGCCTGTACTACAACTGCCTTGTCGGTCCTAATGGTGCAGTGTGCCCTAGCTGAACAGCAGAAGGGCCGGAAGCCGAGTTCCTTGAGGGCCCCGACATCCGCCTCCTCCAGCAGGACCGACACCGCTGTCTCCTTCCTCCTTTTCTTTGGATCCTCAACTTCTCTTGAGCCGAGGATCCTCCATTGCTCCGATGCGAGCGTAGGATTCTGCCTAGCCAGACGTTTCATTACGGCCTCGGGAGTGTGCTTCCCGGGGACGAAAATCGTCGCCTTGGCGAGGTTCTGCAGCTTCGCAGAATCCACCACCCGCAACTCGGCTCCTTCCCAAGGCCTCATGGTCCGCACGACCTCCTCCAGCCAGGCCTTGTCTTCCTGTCCATGACAGTGGAAGACCTGCGCCCCCCTCTTCCACCAGTTATCGAGGAACCGCGGTACTTGGTCGCCCTCGTATTCGTCAATTGTCGAGCCCACTGCGGCTACCACGGCCTCCCCCTACCCCTCACTGAGGCGCCCTTCCGGGTACGACGCAGGGATAACAGCCAGCTTGAGTTCGTGGGTGTCACCCTGCTGTACTCCAGAGGTATTGCCCCAGCGTACCTTATCAGCTTCCTGGGGATATTCGGTATCTTCGGCTCGACGGGGACAGGCTGGGATCCAACCCAGTTCAGTCCCTCCTGTGCCTCCGCCACTCCGCTCCCGAGGGGTTTGTCCTCTTATTCCTCGCACCCCGCGATGGTACGATATGAAGGCCGCCCCCTGTATTGCCATCCTTCTGGATGTTTGCCCGAGCATCGGCCCCCTGCGTCCTGTCGGGGTTACCTTGGAAAACGACAACGGTATTGTCAACGGACAGCCGGTGCTGCCCGGACGCCCTGATGTTGCCTCCCCAACCCCTCACCGGTGTTGTCAGCCAAAAGGCCAGGCGCCCGGTTCGCGGTTGCATTTTCCGATGCCTCATATCCTTTCAATGGGCTAGGGAGCCCTACCTCATGGGTTGACACATTTTTAACTATTCTTTCTTTGTTACAATCCATAGTGAGTGATATAGATGGACGGGTTGTAGTTGTAAGTGTAGGTGGTCGGCTCAATTTTCCAATCCCGACTCGGCTCGGCAGCTATTATATCCTCGATCTGGCCACCCGCTCCAATCAGCCGGTACGTGCTGGGTCCAAGGACGTCCGTGATTCAGAACGGACCTTTGAATTTCGGCGATAGCTTCGCCGCGACGCCCTTGGCGGCTGAGAATAACGGGTGGTTCCGCTTCCACACTCGATCGCCTGTCTTGAAGGTTGGCTCGCGCCGGCCGGTATCGTAGTATTCGGCTTGGCGTTGTTGAGCTACGCTCGCTCTAGAAGCGGCCTGCTCGTGTAGCTAGGAAAGAACCTCCATTCGTTCCTTCCACCGAGCCATCCTCTCCTCTAGAGTTAGGCCTCGTGCCTTCCCGGTTCGCCAGAAACCCCAGGTACGCTACCTCTGGCTTGCATAACACGCAGCTGTCTGCATTCAGCGTAAGTCCCGCAGCCACGAGCCATTCGAGTACCATCTTCAGGCACTTTTTGTACTTTTCGAACGTCTCGGCGACGACAATGGTGCACCTGATCGATCAGCCGCTGAAAGGTGGCGGGCGCGTTCGTTAGCCCGTACGGCGTCCGCCGGAATTGGAATAACCCCAGTCCGGGCACCGTAAAGGCCGTGATGGGACGCGCTTCCTCCGCCAGGGGAATCTGGTGATACGCACTCTTGAAATCCAACGTGGAGATGAATCTCACCTTCCTCAACTTCCTCAGAATATCTTGCATATTCGGGAGAGGGTAGGCGTCGGGTTCGGTAACCGCGTTTACCTTCCGCAGGTCACAACAGAACCGTCGTGAGCCGTCACTCTTAGGGGGCATCACGACGGGGCTCGACAAAGCTGGCTACCTCCAACTCGACGTACGCTTCTGCATTCTTACAGAAGAGCCGATCTGTATCTGGGTCCAGTACGGCCCTAAAGGCACGCACGAAATTAATCCCCAGATAGCAGTCTGCATCGAGGTTGGGCATTATGGCCACTCGTCTATCATGAGTGAAGCCGGCCACCGTGATGGGCAACATCACGTGGCCGAATAAGGGGCCGAGGCTTCCATCCCCTAAGCTTACTCCTCTATTTGGGGACGCTACAAAATCCCTCTTCAGCGCGGTAGCCAGCTGGAGCCCGACGGTGCCCATCACCGTCGTCGATGCTCCAGGAACCAGCAGGGCATGGAGGTTGAATTCATCTACGCCGATGCGTAGCCACCAACGTGTATCTGCGTTCGGCGAGCGACTCGTCGAGGCTTCCCCCGGACTTTCGCTTGGCGAGGCAGTTCCCTGTTCATCCGAGATAGGGCGACTGTTGCCCCCGGCCAGATTATGCTCATGCGTAACACGAAAATTCGCGGATGCGTCCACCTCCTCGAGGGACGAACAAACGAATCCACGATAGTGATTTTACAAATTTGATTTTCGGATATTGCGCATGCGCGTGGCCAAAATCGTTGTGCGCGCGATAAAGCTCCCTCATATCACAAACGTTTTAAGCAACTTCACTTTTTATTATCACAATTCATTTGAGTGACAACTTTCCCTCCGGCGTGCACGTCTATTGCCGACAGAGAGATAGCGCTGAAAATAAAATCCTCACTAAACAATAATATATAAATAAATAATAAATGATAATAAATAATATTTATATTTTTCCTAACTAGTCTCTCTGTCGTCCTCGCTAATTACTTCAATAATTACTCGGCCTTCACAAGCAAATGTCCTCACTGAAGACGTGCAGGCCGGGTATCCCTCCAAGCAAGGTTAGGAATCATCAGTTGGTTACCCTTGCACTCACACTTATAATTCGCTGAACGCAACGTGAGTCTCGACCTACTATTATCGCACGAGCGATAAATATTTCCAATTACCACAACCCGTGCTTCAAATGCTTAAAAAAACCAATAGTTGGGCGCCAGTTATAACGGGGTGGAACTCTAAGGGTTGTGAACCTTTCCCTTTTGTGTTCTCCGGGTGATTTACGTGTATCCCCGACACACGAAAAGTTGGCCGTTGTATAATCTCCCCTGTGGCCGCGAGGGATCGCGGTGGCACAGGTAACGAACGCGTGCGCCGAGCTACTATTGTAGAAAGCCTAAGCCGCTTTCTACTAGAGCTGGCGCGATGGACTATACGTAGAGTCCGTTCGTCTGGCAAACTCCCGGCTACTAGCTAGTACCTAGCCTTACCTTAGCAGCCGGTTCTCCCGTACAACATCGCTTCTGTGACAAAACGGTTTTGAATCTTCTTACCTTTCCGTTACCGATGTACCTCTAGGAGGCGGTGCCTGCGGCTAACTGCAGCTGTTGAAATAGTAGAGGGCGGTATTCGGGGAAGCATGCACGGGTCGGGACGCTAAATGAAACGCGTGACTCGACAGTTAAAAATAAAAGAGGGATCACTTTATTTTCTTAAATTCAACACGGTAAAAACGCGTAGGCCGAGACTTTCCGTACTCCACAATAGGCGGTACGCTCGTCGGTATCCCCCTCACGAACAGGGTCGCCCGCACGCAATCGCGATACACCAAAAGATGTTACACGCTAATTATTACACACATTAAGCGGGACTTACACGGGGCTGGCCAGCCATTTCACTTGAAAGTGCCGCTCGCTCGTCCTTCTCTCTCTTCTCTCTCTCTCCTCCTCGCGACGATGTCTCTCTCTACCTCACCCGTTGCGGAGGCACTCACTTTCTCTCTTTCTCTTTATCACTCACTGTACTACTCTCGCTTTAGCAGCTGTTGCGCACACGACGGTAGCTTGCTAACTCTGCTCGTTCGGCTGCTCCGTCACCTCTCGTTCCGTGGCGCGCCGACCGGTTCCCGTACTTACTGCGCGCGATTCAAGTCTCTAATCGGTCTGCGGCTTTATTGAGGCGCCCGTTACAATGGATACTTTGTGAATCCAGATTTTTGTCCAAGTATCATAGATAGAATTTTCAAGTATCCACATATTTGCCATTTATGTTCCTCGTATTTTATTTTTGTCAAAACCAATTGAAGATTAGAGTACTCTTCTTTAAGCGTAGTTGAATATGCTAACGGCATAGGAGCGTATTTGTTCGTAATGTAAAGAAGTACTGCTTTAAGGCTGCGTTTTGATGAATCAATGAATAGTCTCCAATTCTCAGGTTTGTACACACTTGGTTTGAATTCACCTATTAGTCCTTTTACGTCGGTGCAGTAAACTAGATTTGAATTTTCCTTAAAATATTTACGAAAGTTTTCTTCTCGTTTACGATATACACTTATTTTAGTTCCCTTTTCCAACATATTTCTTCTCTTTAATTCTGAAGCCATAAATTCTGATTGTTCCTTAGACACTCCAGCATTTCTTAAGAAATCTATAAGACTCTTTTGATTGAATTTTTCAACAGTTCGCTATTTACCAATTGGAACATATTCTTCATCACTGTTCAAAGAAAGATTTTCTTCATCCGCATCCGATTCGCTTGAGGGCTCAAGCGATGAGAAGGATTTCTCATTGGATTGTCCATCGCTCGAATCGATTTCTTCTTCAGCAATCTGATTTGTTGAATGATCATCTACTTGCAGAGCTTCCAAACCTGTAGTAACACTATCTCGAGACTCTTCATTTTCTAAGCCTTCTATAAATACTTCTTCTGGCAACTCGACGCTGTTAACAGTAGCATAACGTACTCTTTGTTTTTTAATTTTACTTGTACCCTCTACTTTTGTTTACAAAAATAGCAATCGTTTTCATCTTTAGGTTCTATCCATTTCACTGGTTTCGTAAACTTTAATTTGGCCCTATCCTGATTCGAATTAAATCTAGTCATCATTGTGTAACATGATCCACAGACAAAATGCGGAACCCAACTCTTATCTTGCTGTGTGATTTTAATATCGAAGCATGTTCGATATAAGCTGTTTACGTTCTCTCTAATTTTCTTCTGTTTATTTTACCAATATATATTGAACAAACATAACAGAAGTTATTTGGATTTCCATATCTAAATATTTTATCAGTTTTGACAAAAATATAATACGAGGAACATAAATGGCTAATATATGGATACTTAAAAAATTCTATCTATGATACTTGGAAAACAATCTGGATTCACAAAGTATCCATGTTATTTGTGTATGTTCGATAGTAGAGATAGAGAAAATCACTACAAAAAGAAAATTTGGCCATCAAGAAAATCGTTTACACCTGGTAAACAAAATATTCTAAAAGAACCACTCCTTGATCCGTCCAAAATATTAATGCCTCCTCTGCATATAAAGCTTGAATTGATCAAATAGTTTGTCAAGGCTTTAGACAAAGATGGACAATGCTTTGAGTATTCGCGAAAAGTATTTCATCAGAAATCAGATGCTAAATTGGGCGAAGGAATTTTGGATTGTCCAGAAATCCGTACTTTATTTAGAAATGAAAACTTTGACAAAACAATGAATGATGTCGAGAAAGCTGCATGATCAAGTTTTAAAGAGGTATCAACAAAGTTTTTGGGTAACACAAAAGACGTGGATTTTTTTTTCATTTGGCATCATATTCATGATTAGCGACCTCGCAAATTTCTAGGGTAATATTTCTAATACCTATAAACTCTTACAAAGTAGTAGAATCCAATTGTAATCGTGTTTTAACCAAATTTGTGATGAATTTGGCCTTTTTTGTGTTCTTTAGTCTTTTTAACGCTGCCTGAAGGATAAAAATATAGTTAAAAATTTCCAAAACATATTTTTCGATGTATTTTTTTCCGTAGAATTAAATTCTGAAGTCAAATTAATCGTATCTCTGCTAGATTTATTTTTATTTTCTAGAAACCATGAAAAATCGTAAAAAATGAGGTTTCTCCTTTATAACCTCAAAATTCACTGCGGAAGAGTATATTTTTTATTGCCGATTCGGATGAAGCGTCGGAACATACGTAAGAAAACATAGGTCTGGTCAAAAGTTCAAACAACTTTTTTTGTGGGCCTGTGATTATTAATACTATATACATAAAATTATGTAGGAAATTATTTTTGATTTGTACAGTGTGTTTATTGAGAAGATGAGTTGAACGAGATTAGAAATATTGAAAAATTGTGTTTTTAGTAAGTCAACTAAAACTGAGGCATTTCATCTGATATGGGCTTAAAAATCTAAAAATTTGTTAAGTTAGATTATACAGAAAAAACGTTTATACTTGCCTTATTTTATACTTACGTAGAAAGGTTTATATTAACAATATTATTATTATTTTTACTTTAAAAAAAAAATGTTAACTGTAAAAGTATATAAAATCTTGGCGAAAGTTTTTAACAATATTATTAACAACATAGTATTTCTTGTATAATATAATATATAAAATATCTATAATATATACATATATCACTAATATAAAAAACCAATACATAGAAAGTAATAGCATTACGAGGAAAAAATCTAATACTACCTAAAAATAAAAAAAGAGTCAGCAATAAGGATAGTTATGTAAAGGCTATTAAAACTTTTAACCTTCTCCCTAACAGTCTAAAAACGTTAGATATGACCAAACAATCCAAAATAATGGAACTGAGAAATTGGATCAAATTGAATATATAACCCGAAATATTTTCGTCAAAAAACTCCTCTTTCGATCTAGCAGGTCAAAAAATATTAAAAATATAGTTTTTGTGATATAGCACGTTTTATATTTTTTCAAAGTCAAATTTAAAAATTTTTGAAAAACTGATAGCACCATTGGAAAGCTGAAAAAATAATACATCGAAATCACTTGGTCGTTATGTTTTTTAGGTATATTTTAGTCCTTCAAACACACGCTGATAACAGCATGATTTGACGCTCGCGCGCTGCGCTTGGGGAGCTGACGTGAAACGCCTCATATCTGTTATTTCACAACAAAATAAATCATTACAAAGCGCAATTTATTCAAGAAATATAATATCAAAGTAGTGTTGAAGAAACACCGCATCGTTTACAGGGTTAAATTTATTTTTGACACTAATTTTTATTTGTTTAACGTTTTCTTGTAGTTTCATTTTGATGATTTCTTTACTATCTTTGTTAAGTAATTCGGAGTTTTCCACCAATTTTCTTAGTTCTTCACAGATCAAGTCTTGGCCCTTATTGATTAGAGAAGTAATACGTTTGATACCATGAAAACTCTCGTCCACACAAGCCACAGACATTTTCAATCCTTGAAACGTGGGTTTTTGCATGACGACTGTTGGTGTATGTTTTTCTTTTTTTAGATCCACTGTCCTCTTGGTTGGAAAAGTGTTTGTCAAAACCGATGGATTTTACACCATATGATGTGGTAAATAAAATGTCGATATCGTTGACTTGTATTTTTTCGGTTCTTTCAATGTTTCCCAAATTATTAAAATAAATAAAAATATCTTCAAAATGATTTTGAAGTTCACACCATGTTTTCGATTTTAATTTTAATCCTTGTGTGTGGTGATTATTTAACAGTTGAATTACGGGCTCAAAACTTTTGGTGTTTTGGTCGTAATGTAAACCAACAATTTTTATACAATGAATTATTCAGCGGGTATATCGTAGTAAGAATGTTGAAATTAAAAGACGTTTTCGTGTTTAGGTTTTCCGATTCGGTCATGATAATTCTCTTATTTTTCTTTTCTCGAGAATTTCTAGGTGTATTTGTGATTTGGTTGTCCTTTGGTTGTAGCATAGCTTGAGCCATAATTCACAATTATATATTTAAGGAAGAAAGCGAAGTAAGCTGCACAAACACTTTTGAAAGCACAATTAAATTTGGAGAAAATTATGGTTTTGCAAAAAATTTCCCGGTGATGTTATCGGTTTGCGAGGTAAGCGCTGACTAATCTGTACGGAGTAGGTGCAACGGAGAGGATACTTTTCAAACAAAAGGGTCATATGTTGTAAAAATAGATACGTTTCCGTAACTTGAACATCTGGTATTGGTTGTAGGTGTTATGAATACACCGTTTCGTGAAATGGAGAAAATTTCATGTGCTAGCTTACGGGTCTATTTAACAATATTTAAGACCAAAATCTGAATTTGCACAATATGTGGTATGCTGTTAAACTTTATTAGACCATGTGGCTGCAAGAATTTTCCAGTATTTTCACATTTAAGACTAATTTTGCAAAGTGGGAATGGTAGAGTTCTTAACGGGGGCGCAAGACTGCGAAGAGCTTACTTCGTATTTGACAGTTTCGCTGTTTGGAAGTGGAGAATGGTTTTCACACAGTGCTGAAATTTCTTTCTATTCAAAAGTGTTTAAATTTTGTTTAATCTTTCGTGTTTAAAAGTGGTTTTGAAAGTGCTTTTATTAAATTTTATATTTAGTGTTTGAAAAACACTGTGTCGCAATGTCTAGTTTATTGATAACAATTATTTCGCGTTGTGCTGCGTTTTTAACTCTCAGGCAGAAGTGGGCCCGTCGGGTTTGTACACCGGAGTCGATTGACCGATTGTCTCAATACGAATCGTCTGAGTTATTGGCGATTTTAAGAGAGATAGATCAAAGGGCGAATAGCCATAAATTAAGGTGGTCTTCTACCTATAAATTTTGAAAAAAAAGTCGGTATTTCTTATTCGCTCATTTTATAGAAAATTTCCTGTATAATACGGTGCTGAAAACTGCATCCCGAAATTCGATTTCGTTTAAAAGATACAGCTAAAACTGTAAACTTACTTTTTTGTATATTTATCCATTTTACTCTACAAAATAAGTTTGATGAACGTAGGCCACATCAAAAAACGAATTCCCGACCAGTTTTTTGGTTAAATAAAAATAGAGTTAATATTTTGAAAGTTATAGAAAAGAAGAGTTAATATTTTAAAATGTTAACTTATAAATTTATAAAGATTACTTTTTAAATAATTTTTTAATAAAATAATCCAAAATAAAAGAAAAGCGTTTTAGCTTTAAAATTAAACAAAGAAAATACATTAAATGATTAAATTTTTATATATGTTATATTTACATATATAATTTATACTGTTACATACCAGATTGCGTTTAATATTATATTTTCAATTTCTTTTGTCTTATTGTTAGTACGTGTGACATTATTTTAATAAGAAACGCGTATTCGCGTGCTGGACTCGAGTGCAATACTATTCATAGGATATCCCTGTTATAGGAGGAAAGACACATGTCCTGAGGAAGTTTCTGGCGCACAAATGCTCGAGGTCATAGCCCAGGGCGTATCTGAGGGTTACGGGGCAGTAGCGGTTCTCGAACGTTCCACTACCGTATGCCCGTGAAGGAAGTTGGGACAGTAGCGGTTCTCGAGAGTCCCACTACCGTGCCAAGTCAGGCGGGATAACAATGAGAGCCGAAGCAACTCGTTGCCTGCCGCAGAAAAGAAGTTCGGGTATATAGTGGTTCTCGAAAGTCCCACTTAATAGCCCAGGGATGGATAGGTGGGAGACATGAGAAAGAAGAAGACTTTTAAATGACTACAAGGATATAGGTATCAAAGCGATTTTATTGACGCATGTGCAAGAATTTACATAGGGCAGGAAGTGTGGTAAGGCCAGAGCCGTGCTCGTGGAGCTTTTACCACATCGTATTTCGGAGAGGAAATGCGTGACAAACCACACGATTTTCAGCTTTTTATACGCTCGGACTGTCTCCCCATCTCTCTCACTCGCCTACCTCTCCCATGAGCCGTGCCGCCGCACCGCTGTACCGTAGTAGGGAGACTCGCGGAGTAGGGCGAGAGAAGAGATGCGCTACTATACTAATTTACATATGATTGTGGAGGGGGAACCCTCACTCGGCTCGCTATACATCTTTGTATATCTATAGCCGTCTCGCATATGACGGCTCGCTTACAGAAAATCATAACAGGGGAATTGTATACGCGAGCGCTTGTTTACGGCGGTTGGCTATGTAGAGACCGTCACAATACATGCACGTACATGTACGAAAATTTTTAGCGTAAAAGGACCGCGGGCGCTGCGAGAGGTGGCTGAACGACGGGCACGGGCCGCGGGGTGATGCTGCTTAAGCTGTCGTTTACTCAGTTCGCACATGTTTTGGTTTTCCTTCTCGGTTGCGCTATACCGACGTTAGCCGCGTTGTTTATCTGTACAGATATTTACTGAAGTATAGTATTTACTGTATCTTCTCTTCGCACAAAGATTCAATCAGCTGAATATTAGATAAGTATAAATAAACTGAATAAAACTAGTTGTG
>JAYJLV010074828.1:0-15138 GCA_036873485.1 Torymus texanus
ACTTTCTCACTCGCGTATCGAACACTATTTTTTTACACGACGTGTGAGAAGCTTAATTTGGCGCATGCTTTTTTATTCGAGCGTGCGAGAAATCGATCTTCTCGCACGGAGTGTGAAAAAAAATATTATTCGATAAGAACAGAATTTTTTATAGATGAAAATTGTTTAATATGGAGCCACAGAATTGTAGTACCAGAGTCACTACAGCCTATGGTATTACAAGAATTACATTTGTCACCCTTGGGGATGGCAAAAATAAAAATGTTGGTGCGCCCTTATGTATGGTGGCCAGGCATAGAAGTGACATTGAACAGCTTATTCAAATCATGTACAATTTGTTCGGAAGAGCGTAAAAACCGCCAAACGTTCCGTTACCACCATGGCCTTGGCCGCACAAAGCATGGAGTCGCATTCACTGTGATTTTTTAGGACCGTTTATTGGTCAGATGATTTTAGTCACTGTAGATGCACATTCGAAATGGCCAGAGGTAATTGATTTACAAAACAATACAAAGACGGAAAATTTAGTCGAAAAATTTCGTAGTATTTTTGCACGCTACGGTCTCGCGAATCATATTGTTACCGATAATGGAAGGCAATTCACGAGCGAATTATTTGTAACATACTTAAAAAGATTAGACATTGAGCATACGTTCTCGCCTCCGTACCATCCTGCCACAAACGGCGCAGCCGAAAATTTTGTTGGATACTTAAGGATAAAGTGAAAAAAATTGTAAAAGGGGGAGGACGCTAGAAGATGCGATTAATATATTTCTATTTGACTATCGCAGCGTTCCGCATAGTACAACACGCAAAAGTCCCGCTTTTCTAATGTTAAAACGCGAACTACGCACACGGCTTGATCTATTACGACCGCGCACAGAAAACACTGTATACGAAAAGCAACATGCACAAATTGTAAATCGAAGAGGCTCACGTAATGCAGCATTCGAAGAAGGAGATACCGTATTGTCTAATAATCACGGTAAAGGCGATACAAAACTAGAAGGTACTATTGTAAAACAGTTATCTCCTTCTACGTATGAAGTATAAGTAGAATCAAATAAAACTTGGAAGCGTCATAAGGATCAAATTATAAGCGTATCGCGTAAAACTGAACCTTTACGTCGATCAGAGCGTTTAATATTAAAAAGTAAATCAACCTCTTAAAGCGGAAGGAATTGTGATATATCATCTATGGGCAACATAGAACACATCTCTTCATTGTACCACTTTACTTTAATAGAATAAACTACTCATTATTAATACATATATCTACTGAGTTCTAAGTTATCTTACACTCCTTCCCTACAGCAATATATGTATAACATAGACCAATCAAATGAGCGAGCAACAATCAATGAATGCCGTCTTATTGTAATGGAAGATTTAATCCAACAGTTTTCAAGAGTAGATTACGACTGGAAATATAGTTGTTTGGTTTTTATTCCAGTGAAATGATTGAGCTGAATTTTGTATTTCAAATCCCTTCATCAATCTTCCAACCACCTAGCGGTCTAAAAATAGTTTATAATAATATTGCAGTTATCCTGTAACGCAAGACGCAATCGCTAGATGGGTGGAAGAGTGATACACAAAACCTTTTGTATACCCGGATTTATAATAAGAACCCAAATTTTATTGAATGTATCCCGAAAATTTTTCAGCAGTGAATAATAAATTGTTTACTGATATTCATTGAATTGTTTATTATTTGAAAATGTGAAGTCCGTAGACTTCTCTCAACGTTTAAGAGAAAAATATTCCACTATACTTATTGATGCAAAAATTCTACTTGAACATTTCCAGGTCCTTCTTTAAATTGGCTATATAACTTGTTCAGAATACTAACTAGGCGAGGCTCAGGGTTTCAGAACCCCAATTTTCTTGAAACTCCCAGAGGTTGTGGGTAATACCGTACCATGAATATCTGTAGAGTTACATACCCTAATACCTCCACAGAAAAAGTTACAGCTATTTTAATATTTAAAAAGAACTGGAGAAATGTGCTCAATAAGCACATTTTTTCTCATTTGTTTTATATTTTTGCTATTTGTGCTGCAAACAAAGTGCATAAAATATCGTTAATATTGAAAATCACGTGCAAAAATTAGTTTTGAAAAATTCGATTACCTGAATATATATAATTTCTTGTGATATTTCCATTATTTTTTTTGTTTGCGTCAAATATAACATAAATTCTATGTGAGAGCTCATTCTTTTTACACAAATATTTGTGAATTTTAAAATTTACTATGCCTTGAAGAAAATTCAATGTTTTTCAGCATAAATTTAGTTGATTCATATTTACAATCTGAAAAATGCTTTTCGAAAATTTCGATTTCTTATGGCTGATGGTAACGCAACTTAACTACGCAGTTTAAAAACAAGTCCTGGCGACTTTGGCGACGTCTCACGGACAATATTCCCCCCCCCTCTCTCTTTAGTTTCTCCGCAGATTGAGATTGCGAAACGCACACCCACCATACGTCGGAGTCACAAGTGGTACTTCCATTACCAAATTATTATCACGACGCTCATTTTTCACCCTTCATCTATTTACTGAAACAACAGATATTCTATATATGGATTCTGCTATTCTAGTTAGAATTCTTATACGTAGTATAACCGTTCAATTTTAAACTGGAAAACCAACTCGATCTTTTCAATTGGGATAAAAGGAAGCTTATTAAAAATTTAATTATATATGCAGTTTTTTTGCCATACCTACATATTAGTAAGAGATTGTGCCGATGTTGTTTTTTATTTTTTAATTATATTTTACATTGTGTTCGTATTAACAAATAATATATATATATAAACAATTCAGTTTCAGTTAATTCTAATAATCCATTTCTCAATGGCATCAGTCAAGGAAGATTCAATAATGACGTGGCTGAGAAAGGAAACGATGAATTAATCCGAAGAAGCTTTCAGGTATATTCCAAGATCATGAAATTTAATTACTATGAATTACTATTTAATTACTAAAAATAATAAACCTTTTTATTACATTGTATATGACAGAATCCAGCTCAAATCAGGTGATCCACTTATGCCTATTTTACCTATCATTTTAAAATTAAAATATTTAAGTTCTTCTCCAAAAATTATTTCACAAGTATTTTTTAATTATTTTGTTTTATCAAACTTTCATGCATTTAGCGATGCCGAAAAATTTCGAGAAAATTCTTACATAGAAAAATTTTTTAATGTAATTTTCACTCTGATACTATTTCCCCAGTTTTTTTAACCTTTTAAGCCTGTAACATATAATTTCACTCAGTTCTGAGCCCTCTTTCACGTCCTTTATGTTATTCTCAAAAAAATAAAAAATGCACGAATTCTTTTCCTCAATTTTCTTTTGCCGAAGTAGAGGACGTAAATGCCTATCTAGACGTATTTGTGAGACTCAGAGAATTTGCGCTGGGATAACGATCACTAATGAAATGATACGCAAACAAATTTTTCACGCTTAACGCTTATATATATAGTGAGATAACAGTCAATATAGAGATGTTTATCTTGTATGAGTTTATGTACTAATACATTTGCCCGATAGATGGCTATGGTTTGACTTAACATTTACCAAAAAAAGTTTTATGGGTGAGTAGCTCGCTTCGCTCGGCCGACAAACTACACTCGTGCGAGAATGACCCACTTCGCACACTTGTATCGAAATGTACTATTATGCCCAATGTGCGTAGAATTCTCGATACTTTCTATATAGTCAATTGTAGTCGTATGACATTGCTAGAACGGCTGAGTTTTTGGAATAGAAGGGGCAGGTCCTTTGTAGGAGTGCAGGGGTCAAAGCCCCCCCCCGCTCACCCCACACCCGAAAAGAATAAACAAAAAATCGTTGAAGAAAAGAAAAATATATTTTTAAAATAATTTTAAAATTCAGTATCATGAATACAGCCTTATTTTTTAGTAAAACTCAATAACACTAAGAAATTTAAAAAATGATAAATTTAAGAAATTAAAAATCAAAACTTATCATTTTTGCGATCGGAATTTAAACATAATAATTAATAACTGAAAACAACTGAAGATAACTGTAAATAACTGTTGTTTTCGTGTCAAATCCAACATTTTTCTGTTGTGTTTTTTTCGTTTTTTTTTATTATAATATTTTAACAATCTTATTGTTAAATGTTTTTAATTAGTAGTTATTGGATGCGCAAGAGCAGCTCCAACTCAATGGTAGTATGTTTGCCTCATGACCCTAGGGTCGTGGGTTCGAATCTTCCCTCCACCTGACACGATGTTTTTTATTAATTTTCCTTGACTGAGGCGAGCTGTGGGAATGAGAACTTCTAATCCACGGATTTTTAAAAGGTGATTTTGATATTTCAGAGTCCTCCACAGTTGCGGAAAAGAAGGGAAAAGGCGAGACAGCTCCGGGATGCTATTACCCGGGGCGAACCGTGACTTCTTCTTCCCAGTAGAGGCGCTCTCCCATGCTGAGTATGAATTGGAGTCTCGGTGATGCGGGTCTCAGGAGCTGCCAACGCCTGGACGTATTAACCCATTAGGACCTTCCACATTACAGTCCATATCACAGTCGATTGGCTTTTGGCTTAGAACATAAGTAAAGACCATGAAAATAGAATAATCGATTTAGCAGCAAGATCATTCTCTTGTGCGAGAGGCTGCCCAAACATCTGCCGCATCAAAAACCATCTTCAGCACCAAGAAGTCTCAGGCATTTCTACCAGGCGAATTTAGACCGATCTCCATCTCCTCCGCCTTTGCTAGAGTTCTACACAAAATTCTAGCGCAAAGGGCCTTCTACAGCGTTGGAACATCATCGTGGAGGCAGCGAAAACAGCTGGCCTTTTACCTCTCACTACCTCAAAAATCTCTACGTAAGTAGCCCTATGACGCTGTCGGGCACTGGCTGGTCATTTGAGCTAATCAAAGTGATTACCGACTTGCCGGTTGGACTACAGCATCTACTCGACCAGACAACTGTCTTCCTGGGGACTTGTGGCCGTCTCCTGAATATCAGCAAATGCTACACGGTATTGACTGTCGGTGATGGCGGTCGCAGGAGGGCAGTAGTAGATGCTAACCGCATTTTCAGCATCAGCGGACAACAATTTCGCGCGTTCTCTAGAGAGGATTCCTGGAAATATCTGGGGATTGAATTCTCTCTGGACGAACGACAACCAGCTCAGCCTCCTTCAATGCTTAACAAAGGCACCACTTAAGCCTCAACAACGAGTCTTCGCACTCAAGTCCGGCGCGTTCCCCAAAGATTATTATATGGCTTTTGGGAGAATGAACACCAGCGACATTCGCAACGCCACAAGATGGTGCGTGTCTTTGTGAAGTAATGGATGGCCCTGCCGAACGATATATAAGTAGGTTACTTCCATGCCCCAGAGTCGGAACGAGGTCTAGGAATTCCATCCCAACGTTAGTTGACCCCACTCCATCGCAAGGACCGCCTACTTGGTCTAGTACCCGGACGTCGTGAACAGAATATCTTTGACCCATGCATGGCTAAAGAGATCGGCCAATGCACATTGCGACTCACTGAGAATGGAGCCACCTACACCACCTCGGATGACATCAAGAAGAGGCGGGCCGTAATTCTGCACCAAGTCATCGACGGCTCAGCGCTCAAGCTCTCCTACCAAATCACCGGCCAACACCAATGGGTGGCGAATGGGACCGCGCTCCTCAGAGACTGGCAATATATTAACTGCCACAAAGTGAGGTTTGGAGCGCTGCCGTCCCAATCTTGAACAACGTGGTGATAGGCTCTGTCGCGTGGGGTTCATGGCGCAAGAAACGATCCATGTATTGCAGATATGCCCCTGCACCTACACGGCGAGAATTGATAGACAGGACGCCGTAGTTTCCTACCTGGGTTGCAATCTCAAACATCAGGAATTTGAAGTTCAGGAGGTTCCACAATACCGGACTACGGACAGAGACTACGGAAACCGGAGGTCATGTTAACAATGGGCACACTGGGGCTGGTAAAAGATGCCCAGATTGTCGGCGAACAATCGGACCTCGAAAGAGCGAGGAACGAAAAAATAAGGAAGTATGCCGATAATCCTAACATCGAACGGGTCATACAGTGAGAGACTGGTGTCATCGCTATCCTGCATTTGCCAGTTATACTCTCTTAGAGGGGAATCTGGTGCACATCTTCAGCATCAGATTTCCTATCACTAGGTACCATCAAACGGAGAGATCTCGCTTCTATCGCCACCCAGATGCTCATCGATGGAATCATCGCCCACACGGCTTTGAATTACTCGGCCGTGGTCACACGCACATGACGTTGGCCAAACAAGATTTGGAGCCGCCTACCGCCCAGGCATAATCTACCCTTAGTGTAATATGTATATATCGTCAGCCGAGAGGAAGAAGGTGCTAACTCGGGCGAGTGCGTAAAAAGGTACCAACTCGGGCGTGGCGTTAAAAGGGGCTAACTCGGACGAGCGCATAGGAAGATACCAACTCGGGCGCTGGTTTTTAAAATTTTTAAGTTGACTGTCCTAATATTATATGGCAGAAGACTTTCGTCTGTGAATCAGCCTCTAGTGCAAATCAGAGGATACCTAGGAGGTTTTTTGACCAGCTGAACTTGATCTTGAAGTATACGTTACTGTATAACCATAATATAGTTACAGCTATAATAATAATATAACTATATTATAACTATAATATAGTTATAACTATAATATTGTAAACTATACTTCAAAATCAAGTTCAACAAACCTCCTAGGGATCCTCTAATTTGCACTAGAGGCTGATTCGCAGACGAAAGTCGTCTGCCAAATATTATTAGTACAGACAATTTAAAAAGTTTAGAAAACGAGCGCCCGGTATATATTGGATATCAATGTCCTACACTGCCTATAGCTTGAAATAACATTTCTTTATCCGCAGAGTGGAATTTTTTACCGAATGTAACCACATGAGTGGTTTGTGGTCTGTTAAAGAAGTAAATCTCCTACCCAAAACAAAATACCGAAACGGCTACGTGCAATAAACCATTCCCAAAAGTTACAATTCGATCGCGCTATATCTAGTCTGAGCATCTATAAGTCCACAGCTCGCGTAAGAAACGGGGTGATGGTTGCCGTCATAAATTTGCGTAAAATATCAACAAAAGCCATCAACACACGTGTCACTAGTGATATAAAAAGGTTTTCAAAGTCTGGGTGCCTTAGGACCGGAGCTAACACTAATCTTTCCTTGATGGTCATAAAGGCTCCCTGGGCTTCGCTTCCCACTAGAATTTTACATTCTTTTTGATAAGATCAAATAGAGGTTTCGCAATGACTGCGTAGCCCTTAATAAATAGGTGGTAGAACCCGCAAATCCTAGGAAATCCCGCGATGGCCGGCAATTTCATAGAATCCGGTACTATTCCCGTTGGTGTGATCACATAACACAAATATGTCACGGGGATTTGATAAAATTGTGCGTTGCCCGAAAGCTGTCGTATGTTGACCTCGAGAAGTTTATTCGCTAGCGAGAGCATTTCATTCTCTAACTCGCCGATGGTTGACGTGGAGACGATTATGTCATCTATATATGCGAACATTCCCTTTCGTTGCCTATTAATCTTAATGATTTTCTCCTAAAATGTCGCGGGAGCGTTCTTCATGCCGAAGGGAAATTACGTATTAAAAGTGGCCAAAAGTTGTAGAAAACGCCATATACTTGCAATCTTCCGGTCTGAAAGGAATCTGATGGAAGCTGCTCGCTATATCGGCTACGAGAAAGTGATCCGCAGCCCCCAGCTGTTCGATTATGTGCGTTATATTGGAAATCGGGTATGTCACTGTAACCGTCTTCTCTAGTTTCCTATAGTCATTGACCATATGCCACAGTAGAGAATTGAAGTCGCTCGTTAAAGGCTCTAGTCCCGGCTTCGAGACGTGCGTTTATTTCCTCGCGTACAAACTCTTGTAAGGCCTAAGTTATAGGTTACTGCCTTACCTTAATTGACGTTTCATCGATTAACTCAATTCTGTGTTCCATCAGATTCGTTGTGATATTAAACATAGTACCCTTTTTTCTGCTTATGTTATAGGAATAACCCTCTTTTACACAGTTAACTGAAAAACGCTGGTTTTCGCTCATTCACGCTCATTCACGCTCGATATGAATAGCGAGTCTATATGTTTCTACGCAATATTTTAACGAATAGTCGCCAGCTAATAATTATAAGCAAGCCTAAGTTGGTGCTACTATTAAAAAATAAGAAAATCGTAGTTTTAACTATTGTCGATTACTTTAATTAATATTACCATGCTTGCATACTTCTCTGTGTGTGCGTGTGGGTGGATGTATGTATGTATGTACATACACGTGTGTGTCCTTTTTAAATTGTAAATAACACAAAAAGCGATAATAAAAAAGTTTGTTGTATGATATTTGCACAAAGTGTGGAAGGGCGTCTGTGACTGAAGATTATATAGGGTTTAAATAATGTTAAATCTATTTTTGTGGTCAGAATTGGATTTTCATGCAAAATAACTACAAGAAAATGTTTACAGATAATTAAAATAATAAAATAGAAGTAAATGCGGGTAAGAAGTATAAACTTTTACCTAATATTCATGTATTTAAGCTTGACTTTTAATGTCAAATGGTCATTTATTTAAGGGGGGGTGACACCTTTAAATCTCTCCCATAAAAATGATCTATAGAAGAGAAATTTGAGTATTAATAAAATTTTTAATTAACATACTAAACGCATATTACATTTAAAATATAATAAACCAAAAATGGAAGTTCTAGACCTACTTTGTCCCAATATATGGAAATTTCAAAATTTAGGCTTTGGCGTAACCTATAGGTCCATGGAGGTGATGCATTTAAATCCGGTTGGGCTTAAATTGTTGGTATTTTATGTAGTTTAGAGCTGAAGAGTTGTACGTATCCAAATTATTTGAGTAAATATTTTTTCAGCCCTAAAGTACATAAAATACCAACAATTTAAGCCCAATCGGATTTAAATGCATCACGTCCATGGACCTGTAGGTTACGCCAAAGCCTAAATTTTGAAATGCCGATTATAACGGGCTACTAATCAGGACAATCGGGGTAACAGGGTTATTCTGAAAAGGCTATAAAGAAGATACAAGTGTTATAAATATTTAACAATAGGTTTCGATAAAACAAAGCCAAATATATATATATATATACATATATGTTTCTACAGGGGTGATGCAAGGAGGTGGTTATGACTTGGGTCGCTAAAGAAAAACTATACAATTAACAATAGATTTTAACATTTATTATAATCTGTGAAAAATAGTAAAGTGTACGGAATTAATATAAGTATTACAAAAGATAAGTTGAGCGCCAAGTGGGTCATTCCCAGCAATCTAATTAAATCTAACAAAATATAACACTTGTCACGGTAGAGCGGGGTAAGGGACGCACATTCAAGCGCGAGATCGCGAGCGCTTTTACAAGCAACGAGGTTTCGGTACAGTTTCGAGATCGCCTTTCGGTAGAAGATACTAGTTTCGGTAAAATGAACGTTTCGGTAATATAATCGCACGTTTCGATAAGGCACAACTGATAAAATACGTTTCGAGAATACCTCTAACTCTAGGTGACGACTAGAGCTAGAGACGCGAGTGCGAGAGAGAGAGAGAGACTCCGACGTGATTACAAAAGGCGTAGCCTGGTCAACTTACAAGGTCGGCGTTGCGTTGGTGGCAGATGCTTTTAGTTGGCCTCTCTCGTAGGCGACGGCGATATATTGCGGACTCGCGGCAAACCTTCACGCAAAACCAAACGAAACAGCAAAATGGCACTAGATTTTAGCCTTTTATCGACAACTACTTGTTACGGCTGCGGTTCACACTGGACTGGCCGGGTGCCCCGCGACGGCCGATCGCAATCACTCACTCCCTGCTCACGAGCGCCACCACTCGTTCTTTTCCGTGTACTGAGTTCTCTTTCTCTCTCGCTCTCATCTGACGCATGTGGTGGCGGCGCGCACGCTGTTGATTACATGCGTGCTCGTACCGGTGTTCGCGTGTACAGTGTTCAGCGAGAGAAGTGCGAGTCTAGTGATCAAGAACGAGTGTGCACAAGGTTCTGCAGGCGAGGAGGACTTCAGACGGCGAACTTCACACCGACGAGAAGCAGCTTGGCCGACTGCCAGAGGAGGTTAGGTCGACCTCACCATGCTACTCTTCAGAGCACTACTGCTAGGTGAGATCAGTGGCCTTCACTTACTTGTTTCTCGCTTCTATCCTTATGGTTGTCTCCGCTGTTGTTGCAGGACACAAGTAGACGCGGGAGAGGCTACTTCTCCACACAAAAGCACCTTCAAGCGTAGCTATCTGCCAATAGTCTATCTTCTCCTAGGCTTCTTTGCATTTTCTTTAGCAGACGGTAACATCTTGTTTCATTCATCATAGCAAAGTAAGTTTGGTTCCTCTAGCTACTGTTTTATATAGCTATTACATTATCTTGATGAATCACAATTGCTGAATGCAGCGAGGCTGGGAAAAGTAGTGGCGTCGAGCCCCATTCTAGCCATGGTTGGCCTGTCGCTGAGTTCCCAAGACAAACTACCAAGTCTTTCTCTGTTGTCAGCATGCCTCAGACTTATTCTCCATATAACCAGCATTTTCGATACACTAATTTTGGTTTTTTTTTACAGCTGGAACGCCACTCACCCTCTGACGCTTCCTCATGTCAGAAGATTTTAGTATATGCTAGCAGTGATGCTGCCAGGACTTTCTTCATCATCAGAGGTTTCCAGATCTCTTCTTCTCCAACAGGAACAAGCATGGGTTTGGCACTAAAAGCTCGCAATGCTCCTTTACCAGAGTGTCATCTTGGTTAGGGATTTATCTTTATAATTTAGTTAGCAGAGGTTGCCTGTGGGTTGTTTTTTTTATTCGAAATTACATACACTTTTGAAATGTGTTAGGGTTATATCTCTGTCATATTCCTATCCACAGTTATACGATTTTGTTCAAAAGCAAATTGAATTAATACACTGTGTTCGCGTAAAATTGGACGCTGGTCCGTGTCAACCAGTAAGTCTCTATTCAAAACCGAAAACATTACTAAGTTTGGTTGGGATTCAGAATCAATCATGGCACTTATTGGCTCACGAAAGTCTGTGGATGGAATTCTTACTATTGGAATGGGTCCCACCCCTTTTAATTTGACTGAGAAGACGGCTGCTCTTCCACCTACTCGATGGCGTTCACGAGGTGCGTTGTCTAGTTCGTCTTATCTGCGCCCTGAGTCAAGACGCTCTCCCCGATTCCCTGATTTCCTTGAAGTTTGGCATACGCCAATTACCTACACTCGCTCTTATAATTCCTAAATTTCTGACAGTAGAAACATTGAATTTTATTCTTATCTACCATGTGGGCCTATGTCCTCCTAGATTGTTGTCTTTGCGACACTTGTGGGGTCCTTGAAGCCGATGGTGCCCCCGAACCCCGATTCCCTCTCTACTCCGTTCGCACTACGATTCGATTCATATTTCGACCATGTTTTCTATTATCTCGATCTACCAGGTTCTAACCTAAGTCTAAAATCAGGTCGCAAATCGTGGCGCGAACCTTCTATTGTACTCGTATTACGATTGATTTCAGAAATTTCGTTTTCGTACAATTCGTCCTCTACCTCGCGCCTTTTTAGATCCAGCACTCCGTCACAAATATCCCTAACTCTACTAATATACGCAAGCATGCTTTCGTCCCTACGCTTGGTGATCGCGTCGAGTCTACCCCTTAAATTATTTGGAGTCACCGTAGGTGGGAATATGCCTTTCAATCTATCCAATAATCTAAGCTTTCAAATTCAATATTCTCAACAGCAATGTATGAATTATCCTGTGTATTTTTTAACATTAAAATCAATCCTCAAAACTTCAGGGTATTAGATTTACCGCGCGCTTGCAACACCGGATAAAAGAAGCTAAATTTGTGTCATCAAATTCCAGAACACTGTTTATCGACTCCTCCAAATGAAAGGAGATGGGTATTTCCGATACTAGAGGAATAGCTCGAGCCTCCCCTTTGCACCGCGCACAGCCGGTTCGTATTCTCAGCAACCTCGCCAGCTTTATAGGAGTTGCTGGTATTTCAATGGTATTTGCGTGGGGCGCTTCCTCTGCCTCTTCGCAGACCTGTTCCCGATCCTTCCCACTGCGTGCCGCGATCGCCTTCTCTAATCTCTGTCTTTGTTCCGCGATGATCCCCTCCAGCTGAGCATTACTTTCGCTCTGCTCTCGGACTGCGCTCATTTCTTCGCTCAGCTTCACGCTCTGTCAATCTCTCCTCAACGATATGTAGGTCTACTTCGCGCCTTTTTATTTCCTGCATAAATTCCGCGTGTCATATCGCGTTCGGAATCCATTAATTTAACAAAAAGGACCGTGGGCCTCATACTATTTACTCTTACCACGATGGAATTGAAGAAGCGAAATAATTAAACGCTGACAACCAAGAGCTTAATAGCGAGCGTTATCTTTTGTATCACTAGCAATATACTTTGCCGTGGTCACTCCGCTAACCCCGATTGTTACAAAGTAAATAATAATAACAGAAAAAAGATAATAATAATAAAATTAAAAAAAAATATATGTATCCGTCGGTATAATACCGACGAGCATGCAATAAGCACGATCAACAAAAGAATAGAAATAACTAGAATTAAAATTTTAAGCAAAAATTAAACACAGAAAAATCCTAGTTGCTGTCACCATTTGTGAAGTCCGGCCTTCGTGATGACTATAAATTTATCAGACGAAATAGCGTCGGAGCATCTAATTGAGAATTTTTGCGTTTGGCACGCTAAATCTCTACCAGCGAAGCTAGTATAATTTTCTCCTACCGTGAATATTGAATTCGCTCCAGCCCGGTGTAGTCGGCAGCTGATGACCTGAACGTGGCGCAGTGAATTCTATACCTAACAATTCGCCTAGTATAAATTTAACATACATAGCTCTCGGAAGGATAACACCTCGTCCCGCGTCTCGTTGTCCTTAGTTTACTGATTCCTTCTTCAAGAAAAGGGTCAAATAAAAATCTCTCTGCCTACCTAGCAGATGAAAACAAAATATGAGCCACCAAAATTTGAATGCTTTGAAAGCTAACGAGGGGACCTTCCTCGTTAACTTCACTCTACATCGAATACCAAGTTCAAGACCAAAGGACAGACGCCCGAATACCCCGAGGTAAGTCAGAGGACCTCTTTCACACGACTTCTCCTTACCCAGATAAAAATATTTCATAAGAACTTACATATTTTCTTACGTCGTTAGGTCTCACATAATTTCTTACGGAAGTTCTTAACTTCTTACGTAAGAATTTACGTAAGTTCTTACGGAATTTCTTGTGTAAGTTCTCATATATTAAATTCAAACATATTCTTACATAAGAACTTACATACAAATTACTAATAAAAAATCAAAATTTAAAGTAAAGGTTATCAATTTATTATACCGATTGATTTTATTAATAAATATTTCTCTGATTGAAGAGTTACCAAAAACGTGGTATGCTGCGCAAATGCGACTTATTCGTTGACAAAGTCGCGCGAATGCCTCGATCTCCCGACTTTCTATACTCTCGGCATTGCCTATTTGTTTATGGGGTCCGCTGACGGGCAGCCGCCTATCGGCAGAAGACGGTATTTTGCAAGCGGATACTCTAGCTACCCTCGTACCATCATACGATCATAGGCGGCGACCCGCCAGCAATCTCCAAGTAGGCAATGTCGAGGGTATATCAACGCCTGAAACAAAAAAAACTCGTAAATATAGGACAAAAAAATTTGGTTTTAATCAACTTCGAAGAAAACCTTTCAGCTCATTTCACCACGAATAAAATTTTGCCCGGCCTCTACAAATAAAACATCCGCTACTCATATCACAGCGAATAAAAGCGTTTAAACTAATTCCGCGGCGAAGAAAAACATCGCCCTACACATTATTTATAATTGAATGTGTATTTTGTAAATTACCATTTATTTTTCTTGTAATATTACCCTAGGGGTTTTCGAGATCGCTGATCAAGATTCTGGAGTCAGAATTTCAAAATTCAAGATCGCAGATTCTAGATGGCCGCCTAATAAGGGTTAAATTTTCAAAGTTTCCAAAATCATTTTCATGATTGAAACATAATTAGAAAATATTATTATTTACTTTAAAAATTGTAATCAAATAAAGGTTTCTTTTTGGCTAAATTCAAAGTACCCATTTGAATGTATATACTCGTATTTAACGATATAAGATAATTTACCAATGAGCTTTCTATCGACATTTTAAGGAATGGTTTTCTTCTGTTATAAAATATACACATTCAATTAAAAATAAGTTTTAGGACAAAGTTTTTCTTCGCCGCGAAATTAGTTTAAAAGGTTTTATTCGCTGTGAGGATTTTCGGAAGTTTTACTTCGCCATGACAATATGCATGTAATTTAGCAATAACCTTAACAGCATTCCCAAAAATCTAAACATAAACATCCAATGAAATCAAATAAAGAGAGTAGATAGCACAAACTACCTAAGAATATATTTTGACAGTAACATGAAGTGGGAAATTCATACGAATTCCGTATATAATAAGACAAAATACTTAATATTTACTTTCTATAAACTGTCAAAATGCATATCAATAAAAATTCTACAAATGCTGTACTACACCCCTTTTCATAGCATAATAAATTATGGCATCATTACATGGGGTATTGTGCCTATAAAGGCAGAATTATAAGCATACAAAGACTACAAACAAGACTGCTTAAAATAATACATAAGAACAAAGTTATAGTAGACAAACACCCATTGAACATTGAACCAAGCTTTGTTTATGACGTATTGTTATATCACTACGATGAACTCCACAAAATTTACATTGACTCGGATAAACCGAAGTAGACAAGCTACGCGGGTACCGGACTGCGCGGGTACCAGACTGTGCGGGTACCAGCCTGAGCAAGTTCCCGACCACCTGGTCTAGAAGCACAAGAGACGTGTTGGCGTCAGTACGACCAGCGAGTCGAATAGTGCGGTCATGGTGCCACTGGTGGTGTTGGGTGGTCGAGGCGCGGCTGGTGTATCGGCGGACGCGAGAAGGCCGGCAGTCAGACCAGCGGGTCCAGAAGCGCTGA
>JAYJLV010074839.1:0-15138 GCA_036873485.1 Torymus texanus
TGTGTGTGTGTGTGTGTGTGTGTGTGTGTGTGTGTGTGTGTGTGTGTGTGTGTGTGTGTGTGTGTGTGTGTGTGAAACAAAAGCATATGGGTTATGTGACATTACTTTTGGCACTACTGTTACCCGTACAATATGCAGCTATGTTCACACCCATCAATTGTTCAAAATTAGTTCCTATGGAATTCAGCTGAAAATCAAATCTTCTACTTTGTGTGAAAAGCGCGCGCTTCTGATACAGTGTCGCAGTCGCACCGTTCGCTGCTCGCCGTGCGATAAGTGTAGACAAAGGAAAAATGTATCCTGGCTAGTACTGAAAACTTTCAATTGTTATTTCCTTTTGCTTTCATAAAAATGAATTAATTTACAAGAATATGCTAAACAAACGTTTATAAATGTAGTCTGTTGAGGTTAATCTAATGAATCTAATGTGATTAAAATAAAGGAAAACGTAGTATCCAATAGTATTATAAACTATTGGCAGTGGTTATAGTAAGATTTTTGAAATAACGATTAACTCATGAAAAAATAATTACAATGTCGAAAAAAATGTCGGGTCAATGTGATTTACAGCCTACCCTCTCAGGGTATTTCAAAAGGATACAGAAGAAAAAGAATACAATAAAAAGGTAAGAAATCGGTTTTATTGTGAAAAATTTCTTTACAATTTTTTACCAAGATCTATTCGATTTTTAGTTCCAATAAACAAAACTATATAAGTGAAAGTGATGAGGATGATAAAAATGATGGGAATGATACTGATACTACAAAATCTACAGTTTCATCTTCTTCAACACGAATCGATCTTACAAAATTGCCATCTGATAAGCCACGAAGTGATCGCATTATAAAACACATGGATTCAATCATATCTATTGTAAGAAATTGACTAAATTTATTAAGTAATAAATTAATATTATTATATTTTATTTTTATAGAATAGTTCTATTGATGATGATGATGACTGTAAAAGTAAACCAACAGAATCAAAACAATTGACTAAGAAAAAATCTATAATTTATTGTCTTGATCAAGATTCTTCCGATGAGAAAGAAAATAGCTCAAAAAAATTGAATGGATTTGCAAACTTGAATGATAAATTAACTGATCCTGTTTATAATATTGATGATTATACAAATGCAGAAGATGTAGACAAATATGATAAGTTAGTTACAAGAAGAAAAAATACATTAAATATTGAAAAGAGTAAAATTGAACGAAACAATCATAGTAATAAATCAAATATTAAATGTAATACTACTTATAACTCAGATTTAAAAGCAAATTTTCAAGATATACTAGATGATTCTTTTACAACAGATGATGAATGTGAAATTCCAAACTCAGAAGAAAAATTACAGAAAAAATCAAACAATGTTAAAAAGTCCCTTAAAAATATAATAGACAGTGATACCTCGTCTTGTACATCACCAATTAAAATTGCAAGTGATTCATTGCATAAAGAACTTAACTGTACGAAAAATACATCAATTGGTAGTGCTGAAGAATTAATGCATCATTTAAATGGATCAACAGAAAATACTGTGAACATTGATACTAATTCAAATTTAAAACCTCTAGGTTTTAATGATGAACTAGAACAATGGATAGAGGAAACTAATACAAATCCCCTTATTTCTTCGAGTAGTCTTCTAGCTGTAAGTATTATAATTCTTAGTCACACATTAAATACAAAATTGTCTAGATTACTCAAATAAAAACTTGATTTTAGATATCTAAAGCGAAACTAGAATCTGGAAGAAATGAGTTGAGGGATATTCAAATAGAAATTTTAGAAAAGTTTTTCACAGCTTTTGACAAAATTCCTACTTTAATTTTATCTAAATTTCCACAATTTGATGCCCAAATGTGTCAAAGATTACGAAGTTTATATCAAAGGATTAAAGCCAAAATACGATTAAGTAACAAAAAGCTGGAAAATATTTCTTCTCAAGAACAAGAGAATGAAACCCATTTTGTACAGGACAAGAAAGCCTTACAAAATTTTTATAATACATCACTTGATGGTAATCCTGATGCAGATGCCTTATTAGATTTAACTGAAGCAAGTCCTTCTGTTACAATTATTAAGAATAAATATCAGGAACAAAGCTTATTAAGTTACAGTCCAGATAAAAGTTTGCAATCTAACAACATAGCAGTGTGTCAAAATTTGATACCAAAACAACAAATAAATCACAATGAACGAAGTTTTCAAATTTCTCCAGTTCAAGCACAGAAAAAGAGTCGATTTCAACTAAAAATGCCAGTAAAAGCAACAATTGATCCTGTTGTATCCAAAAAAATCGAGAAAATGATGGAAAAAAATCAGCAAAATAATGGTATCAATAGTTCTCCAATTAATAAACATAAATCAACTTCTCAACCTTATAATCTTGATTCTCCTGTTACTGCAAGTAAAAGTATTGTTGATTTGCAAAGTAAAAATTCATTTTCGGAACCTCTTAATTTTGAATCAGAAAGGGATACTTGGAAAAATTGTAAAGCAAGCTCTTCTAATCAAAATAAAGAAAATAAAGTTTTCGATGAGACTGATTTTGAAGAGATGAAAATGATACCTCAAATTTCATCCTGGAGTAGTTTTGGTAAGATCTAATTATGCTGAAATTTTCATTACTCTATAAATAAATTATGTAATATTTCGTATTATAGGTGACGATGTATCTTATACAAATTCTCATAGACTTGAAAAGACTCTTACGCAGCAATTGTGTGAATTCCCAGATATAGACAAAAATGCGGTTAATATGATTACATCTCCTGTTAATTATCGACTTGAAGCAAGTAAGAGAAGCAGTACCCAAAAAAGTTTTCAAAGTAGCACAAGCACAAAGGGCAATACAAGTAAGGGTACTAAAGGTGCTCAATTTATTGGAGATTTTCAAAATGATGGTGAATTAGGAGATTTTGATAGCTTAAATTATGATCATTCAAGAGAAATGATGAATGTTAGTGAATTTAAATACGTAATGAATTTTAAAGCAGAACAAATATTTTGAATAATTAATAATAATTATATTTTAGGTATTTAGACAAAAATTTGGTTTATATCAATTTAGGCCCAATCAATTACAAGCTATAAACGCTGCAATCTTAGGATATGACTGTTTCATTTTAATGCCAACCGGTGGTGGTAAATCACTATGTTATCAACTACCTAGTCTACTCTCACCAGGAATAACAATTGTTGTATCACCTTTAAAAAGTCTCATAATTGATCAAGTACAAAAATTAGTATCTTTGGATGTAAGCACTTTTGTTATTTATATCTAAAAATAAAACTGTAACTCGTTTTATTAATTCTTTAAATTTACTTAAGTAAATTCTTAAATAAATTTTTAATTTATTTATCTTTAGATTCCATCTGCTCACTTATCCGGCAGTTTATCAGATGAACAGGCTTTAATGGTTTATAGAGAATTGGCAAAAAAAGAACCAGCCTTGAAACTACTTTATTTAACGCCAGAAAAACTCTCTGCTTCCCAAAAGATTAATAGCGCACTAACAGCTTTATATGAAAGAGGATTTTTGGCCAGATTCGTGATTGATGAAGCTCACTGTGTTAGTCAATGGGGACATGATTTTAGACCAGATTATAAAAAATTGCGTGTACTCAGAGAAAAGTATCCGAAAGTTCCTACTATGGCATTAACAGCTACGGCTACACCACGAGTTCGAACTGACATACTTCATCAATTAGGCATGACTTCGCCCAAATGGTCAGTATAAATAAATACATTTTTAATGAACAATATTTTCAGAGCTTTGTCCAATCTGTATATTCTGATTTATTAATTAACTTTGAGGATAAACATTTTCATGCATATTTTTGTAGGTTCATGTCAAGTTTTAATAGACCTAATCTACGTTATATTGTACTCAATAAAAAAGGAAAGAATTCAACGGATGAAATTATTGATCTTATAAAAAAAAGTTATAGAAATGACTGTGGAATTGTCTATTGTTTGTCAAGAAAGGATTGTGATTCAATTGCTAGTATAATGAAGTCTAATGGAATAAAAGCACTTAGTTATCATGCTGGACTAACTGACCATCAAAGGATAGAAATTCAAGGCAAATGGATTTCTGAGCAGGTATTGAAAATTTCATATAAATATATTGAAAAAAGATAAATTTACCTAATTTTCAGTGTTAAAAAATGTTATTCGTTGGTAATTTTCGATAAAATCATTAGATATGTTTGTTTTTCGTAAAAATCACAAGGAATTATAATGCTTATCCAGTAAAATGTAGTTCACATAGAGTAATACCAAATAAATAAATATAATTTTCCCAAACTAAACTATTATTTAATAATAAATTTTAAAATTATGAATTTTTATTGGTAATGGTAAAAATGCGTTTTTACTACAAAGAAAAATACCCTAATTTTTTAAATATACATAAATCGATCACAATTATATAAAGTAATAATAATTTATTTCAATATGTATAATACAAAATTTTCATGGTTGCAGATCAAAGTAGTTTGTGCTACTATAGCATTTGGTATGGGAATTGATAAACCTAATGTCAGGTTTGTTGTGCATGCTACCTTGCCAAAATCAATTGAAGGTTATTATCAAGAAAGTGGTCGCGCGGGCCGTGATGGTGAAAACGCAGAATGCATTATGTTTTATCATTATGGTGACATGATGAGACATAGGAAATTGATAGAAATGGATGGATCTGCCAATCTAGCAGCTCAAAAAACTCACATGGATAATCTCTTCAAGATGGTTGCTTTTTGTGAAAACAAAACGGATTGCCGCAGAGCATTGCAATTAAATTATTTTGGAGAGTTGTTTGATAGATCAATATGTATTGATAAAAAAGATACTACCTGTGACAATTGTCGAAGTCAAGTAAGAGAACTAAATTTAATATTCCTCAAAATTAAAAAACAAAAATTTGATAAATTTAGAATAGAAGTTTAAAAGTATTGTTAGATTTTTAGCCACATTACAAAAAACACAGATAGGTTTTATTTTTAATGAAGTTACGTACTATACGTATAGCGTAAATTTCACAAGTTTTTGTGATATTCACTAAAATATATCAGAAAGTGTTTCTATTCTTTTTAACATAACAATGATAATAACAATTATAATTTTAAAATATAGGGACAATTCTGTGATGAAGATGTCACAAAGCATGCCAAGGAACTTGTAACGTTAGTACGGGACTTCAATAAGCAAAGAGGCAACAGTGTTACTGTTTTATACATTACAGACATTTATAAAGGAAGTAACTTAAAGAAAATTAGAGATTCAGGTAAATCTATGTTTGCGTACGCATGCACACCGACAGAATATTATATTTTACAGATTTAAATGATTTTAAAATTTTTTAAAGGTCACGATCGTCATCCCTTGTATGGAAATGGAAAATCTTGGACAAAGAGTGAAATTGAAAGATTAATGCACAAATTAGTAATTGATGGTTTTCTTAAGGAAAATCTATACGTTAATAACGAAATCACCTGTGCTTATGTTGGACTAGGGTTAAAAGCACAGGAGCTTATGACTTCAAATACTGTTAAGGTATTATAATTAATTTATTATTACGTCTTACAGATTTGCAGATAAATATAGAGTTTTAACATCCACAAATAAATAAAAAGCAGGTATATTTCAGTAATATCAAATACAAATAAAAAATATTTAATATTACCCATACATTATATTAAAGTTATTGCTAAAATATATGCAATTCACAAAAATTTATTAAATATTAGTAATTAAATTTTAATATTTTATGTAGGTGTTCCTGCAAACAAAGAAAGAAGAAACGTCAGCCTCCTCATCAGGAGTAGCTACAGTTTCTAATTCTGTAAATGGAACTGAAAACAATAGTAAGCAGGACTTGAATAAAGAATTAAATGAGTTAAAACAAAAATGCTACACTGAACTTGCTGAAATTGTCAATGGTATTGCTGGTGCATTAGACGTTTCAGCAAACTCTATAATGAATATGGTAGCTCTTAGAGCAATGAGCCAGCAATTGCCAGAAAATGAGGAAGAAATGTTGAAAATACCTCATGTCACAAAAGCTAATTTCGACAAATATGGCAAAGCTTTGCTTGACATTACCCAAAAGTATGCAGCAGAAAAATGTGGTTAGTAGTAATACAACAAATTATTTTTTCTGTACTAGAGCTCACTGTAAAGTAGATACATTATGGTTCTAGTGTTATTATCTGAACAAGAGGAGTCCAAGAAAGCTGCTGAAGCGGCCGCTGCAGCTAATAATTACTATAGTGACGAAGACAATGAGTGGAATGCGACTGGAAGTAATGCCTCAGGAAGTAGTAGAAAAAGAAAAGGAACATTTAAAGGAGGTCATTTTAAAAAGTTTAAACGTGCTGCTGGAAGTACCAGAGGCAGCTCAAGGTATAATTTTTTATTTAGAGTATTTATAGATAGATGCGAGTGTGTATCTGCCTGTTTCATTGTATGTTAATTAATTTTTTAATTTATTCCATTTTTCATATTTTGAAAATTCATATTGTTTGTAGTCGAGGTTCTTCGCGTGGCAAAACTAAAGGAGCAGGACCTTCCCGCAAAGCTTCTGGACCTGGTTTCGTAGAATTTTCACGAAATAAACAATATCAAAATTACCCAGGACGATATGTAAATCTTTTGTAACTTAGATCTTTATTGATTCTTCAGACTTTTTGTCTTTAATTTTCCAAGTTTATATTTGTTTTGTATAACTTCATGTTATGTATCATATCGTATTTAAGAAACTTATGTTAAAATCGCAAAGTATAAACATAGATTATTTATTAAAAAAACTGCGTGTAAATAGGTATTTGGAATGCAATCTTATATTTTTATATGCATAAATAAATTTGATTAAGGATTTTGATAGAAAAATAAATACTGTTTGTATTTAATAACGACACTTCTGTTTAAATTACGAAATACCTTAGAATAAATTAACTATAATCTTATACAAAGTGATCTAGTACAAATCAGGCTGCACAATACGTGCTTCTTTATTCTCATTTTTTATATGCTTTTTTAACAAATCCATAACTTCATTTTGAAACTCTGCTGGTACAGGCTTCACTTCTACAGCCCAGTAAAATATATCCCAATCATTGGATGGGAGGTTTATTAAACGATCATATTGTTTTAACTGTTCTTCATTAAAACTATCCAGGTGTTTTTTGGCAAACGTGCTTAAAAGAAGTCCATTTTCTAACATTCCTCGCTTACGTGATTGGTATACTAATCTATTATATAAATCTTTTGTTAGTAATAATAAATTAGCTTTGTAAGTATTATGTTGATATTTTAATCAAAACAAAATAAAAAGTACTTGAAACTGTACATACAGTTTTTAAACTTATGTAATTCAAATGTTAAAAAATATTAATGGTAAAGATATGAATGTGCCAAATTTTTTATGTAGACTTTATTTTTATAAAAAAAATATTAATGAGTAAAAATGTGAATAAAATTTGTCACCTATAACCTTTGTTTTATTTGTATCCCATTTATAGTATATAAACTTTTAAACATTTGTAACCATTAAATGTGCTAACATAATATTGAATATGAAATTAATTATATAACTTGCTAAGAAAAGCACTTTTGTCAAAACAAAAATATATACTTTCCACGTAATTTCATATTGTTAAAGAA
Source organism: Torymus texanus (assembly GCA_036873485.1). Lineage (NCBI taxonomy): Eukaryota > Metazoa > Arthropoda > Insecta > Hymenoptera > Torymidae > Torymus > Torymus texanus. The sequence continues at coordinate 7,671 of JAYJLV010074839.1, forward strand.
TAGAAATCTGTTGTGTTACCGTGCCCTTTTAGTAACATCATTTTCATTTTCTCTTTCAACGTAACGAGGTATACTTGGTTCTCGACCTTCTGGATGTTGGATATCATCAAAAGTATCTTTATTGTTTATTTGACAAGTTGAAGAAATTTTCCTTAGAGTTGAAATAGGTCTAACCTAAAGAGTATTTTAAAACTCAATAATTTTCAATTGTTAAGGCTATGTAATAATTAATTACCAATAATGTGTTGCATCTTAAAAAGGTATTCATTTTTATGTAATGTTTGTACTTAAATATTAAGGAATATATTTAAATTTACTACATAAATATTCTGCATTCATGTGCTGCTATATCCTATATGGGTATACTAGATACTACAGGATATACAATACAGACTGATTACTGAAAGCTACACGCCTATAACACCACTAAACAGTTTCCTAATTTTGTCAACATGTGGCAGCACTAAACATAGATTTATAAAATCAAATAAGATTTTGATATGATTTTACTTTATTTCAGTTAAATTTTTAAATAATTACATTCTCATTATTTCATAAGAATTTTTCCTAATACATTTTTACAATTTGTAAATGGTGACGGTAAATCTTTTACCTTTAAAAGTACAAGGCACAAAGTAACAAAAAAATGTCAAAAGAACACTTTATTTCTTACAAATATAATAATTCGTTGATATAAAACATTGATTCATTTTAATTACATTTAAACAACAGTGGAAAGTAAGTGGATTCAGAATTTTGGAGGCAGTTGAAGTAAATTTGTTTAATATAAATAAATAATTGAAAGTACATAGATCATTTTTTTCCAGACTTTTTTATACCACCGGTAACCAGAGGACCTTTCTGGCCTGCTTTTTTTGCAGCCTCCGCTAGAGCCTTTTGTTGCTCCTTCTGTTTTTGTTTGAAAGCCATATCATCATCGTCAAGTGCTTTTGAATCCTTTTTTGGAGCCTTCAAAGGTTTCTTCTTGCCTCCTTCGCGACCAGACATTCTATAAAAGAGTTTGATCATATTAATTTAAATAAATTATTAATAAAACAATCATTCTGAATCTAAAAAATTAACTATACAGTGTTGAGGTTTCAAAGATAATTTTTTAATTAAGATAAGAACAAGTAAATAAATATAGACTTTCATTGAATAACTAAGTACTGCTTATGAACCACAATCAACGAATCCCTAAAAAAATTTAATTATAATATTACTCAAATAACGACATACAGAAAACGTAATAGGAAACTTAACCTCAAAAATTTTAAAAATTCAATACACAGTAAGTATTTTTCTCAGCTCTACTTGTTTCATATAGATTTCATTTACTTACTTGAATAGATATTAGGTGCTGTAGAATAAAAAAATTTCTTGACACAACTATCGCACACGCGAGTTAGTGGCTTCTCGAGCGTTGTTCCTCGTCGGGGTCGTGTGCTTCTGAGCAGTGAGTGTGAGCATTAGCTTGGAGTCTTCCGAGTTCCGACTCTCGACAGTCTCGACCCGGTCCACTTTAAACTTTACCTATTACCGCACGTCGATAAAATCATTAACATTCTCACGAGGCCGCGTGCTGCCGCCCTCTACAGGCAATAAACATGCACTAGCGAGTTACAACACAGGACACAGCTGATTGTCAGATGATCGTCAAGCCTGCCAACCGCTCTCCGTCCTCGCTCACGAGCTGTCCTCGCCCAAATTACACCTCCGTCTTAGTCGGCTTTTTCTATTGGAAAAATGCATTGACAACTCTCGCGATTGTTATCATAGTGTTCCTTAGTGATTTTGGATCAGAACCACGTGAACTAATTGATTTTCCACCGGTTCAATTTTCGAGACAGAGCAATAGAATAGGAGGCGCTCAAGCGCAAGAAGCCAAGCCTTTGTGACGGCGGCGGCAGCAGAAACGCACAGAAGCAGCAAGCAGCAGCAGTAGACAAACGGCAATCGATATAACATCGGGCCAGCAAAGCACAAAGGAATCGTTATTCAGGCCTTGATTATATATCGAACCGCCTTCGTAATATATTTTTAACGAAAAATCTTAACCTTTTTTTAACTGGTGTAACTTTTCCGTTGACTCGAAATGTAGCTTTTAGATTGTTTCTTTTTTTTGAAAAAATGGAGCATTGTCTTACTCGTGTCTGGGTTATTTCGCTCGAACCGAAACTAATCTTTTACTATATTTTTTTCATTGATACTCTGTTTTATTATCTTTATTCAAAGTGAAAAAGTCATTGCTTTTTATTCATTCATTTACAATGTGACGTATATAAGTCCGTCATTTCTGAGTCAGCCAATAATCGTCACGCCACGACTGTGCGGAGCACCAAAAAAATATCGGAGGAGAGAAAAGGGAGAGATTATCGAAGGGTCTGCCTGCAGGAGAAGAAGACTCTCGCCGTGGTGTAAAATAAAGCAAATGGAAAAACACTGAAAAGAAGAGAGCGCGTGTATATACTGGATACATAATTGACTCGAAGTGAGCTCGCTCTCGCGCGAGGGAAAAAGAAGGGAGACCAGCATCAAGAGAAAGAGAGGAAGAGCGAGAAAGGCGGACGTCTCGCATATATACGAAGCTGCTCGACGACAACGCCGACGACACACATATGCTTCCTTCCAGAGCTAAAGCTATCAAGCAGGTACATTTAAATGTGAAGATTGATTAATGCAGCAGTCGTTGAGGTTAGAAATCTTGTAGGAATGTAGTATATATTATGAGAAAAATTGAAAAGTAAAATAATTATTTAAAAAGTATTGTCAATTTTCACGCCCATTATGACTAATTAATGGCTTATGAATTTTCCGAGGCTCTTAATTATTACGAAATGAAAAATTTATGAATCTTTATTAAATAATATATTAAATTTGGAATTATTTTTTATATTAAATAATAATGCCACGAATTTGTTAAGCAGTTCTTTAAAGTAAATATATAGGAACGTAAAAAATATGTATATTTAATTCAGATTTATTTCAATTTTGAAATAAGTTTTATTTTTGAAGTTCAAATATATTCGTGAGCCAAGAAATTTTTCGTTATATACTTTGCTAAGTAAAATAAACGTTCACAAACATATCTGCATAAAAGCATAATTAAACGATTTATATTTGTTCGTTCTTAGTGAATTCAAAATCGACCTTAGTAGAGTGCTTTCTTTTAAAACAATGATTTTCAGGTTGTATCAATTTAAGAAACAAAAATAAAATTGAAAGTTAACTACATAAAATATGTAAATGTAAACGTAGTATTATATATAGATAAATTTTATTACAAATAGTTGTAACATTTCATAAAAATTACAAAATTATTTTTTATATAAAAACTTTTTACCTTGAAGGTGGAATAGGATATTTTTAAATTTCACAAAGTTCTCCATTTATATAACTCTCAGTCTATGTTGAAAGGAAATATAAAATATTTTCTATTCTCAATAATAAACGTTACTAAAAATATTTCGAAAACTGTTCTATGAGATATTTTTTCCGGGTGTTTCATAATCAGTTTAAACTCCTTGGAACAGTGGAATCCAACGCCTTTTCCATAGAAGCATAGAAAACATAAAAAAGATTTCTTTAGACTAGTAATTCTATAATCATAGCAATCAATCACAAGTAAAGGTTGTGTAAAATTTAAAATACCCCATGACTTATCATGATGATGCAATGCTGATGTCTTTACATAATTTTAGCGCAACAAACGCGTTTTTTGTTTCCATGACGATTTTTCTCCATTATTTTTCTAAATTTACATTAAATCTAAATAAATCTATATAAATATTGTTAACATTATGTTTGTAAAGCCAATCTCTGCCTTTACTTTTTAAATACCCGCATATGCATCACCTGCTGCACAACCATTCGTCATCATTCATAAAAGTTAAAAATCATTCTTTTTCCCCGAAGCCGTCACACATCTGTGATTCCGTGGATTTCCACGAGGCGTTTACCATCATCATCAGCAGCGATATCTGCATGCTGCAGCTATCAGCAGGAGCCACGGCGAAGCGGCACTAGCGAAAGTAGCGAAGAGTGGGAGTCCTATAGCTACACCACACACACACACACACAGCCATAAGCCTGCTGCCTGCGTTTAACAACCCACACAAGACAGAGGCTTTCCGTTCTCTCCCTTTGTGCTGCTCGCGCATGTGTGCTCTCGTCGCGGCGTGGCTGTGCGTGTGCGCGAGCGCTATCGGTCCCTCTCTCTACTACTCCCCGCGAACGGCGTTGGCAGCCCTGCTCCTGCTACCTCTCTCTCTCTCTCTCTCTCTCTCTCTCTCTCTCTCTCTCTCTCTCTCTTTCTACCTCGCTCGCTCGACGAGCAAAGCTCCTCGCTGCTGTCAGAGAGCTCGGGAATTGCGCTCTCCGGGGCCAGTTGGCAACAGACCTTCGTTCCGTTCGGAGAGAGTCGCGCATACTCCGCGCTCGCAGTCGCCCGCAGCCAGAGCTAGCAAGTCAAGCCAGAGTTGGACTCTCACTCTTGTGCGTGTACGGCCGTGTGTGTGAGTCTGTGTGTGCGTGCAGCACAGCAGTAGACGTCGATGCATCGCGCAACAAAGCCAGGGCCGTACAAGCGCCGAGCGCCCCGAGCAGCCGTCCTCGGCTTTCACTCTGACAGTAAACTTTCGTGTCGCAGTGCCCGCATTATTATTGCCTCCTCGCGGCGGCCGAACATTTAGACGAGAGCTTACCGCAGCAGGAGACGAGGCACTCGACACTATTATAGACGAGGAGAGCGAGAAGGCCCGAGTGCAGCAGCGGCGCGGGGCCGCGGAGTATATCAGAGTCACAGCAGCAGTAGCAGCAGCAGCAGCAGGAGAAAAGATAGCAGCAGCAGTCATGGGGTCCGCCGCCGACCCGAACATTTGACCCACGGCTAGCGACTCCAGGCTCGGCGTCAGCGGGGATCGTGCTGCGTGTGTCTTGTTGTGTTTAAGTGCTTTCGATCGGTGAGTAAAGAAACAGCCATACACACACAGACACCGTAGCCACTCATCCTCCCGTCCTTATCATCGCAGCTTCGATCGCTCGCGCTCGCTCGCTCTTTCCCTCACCATATTGCTCCCATAGCTACCTCGCGCGACTCCTCCTCCGTCGATACTCTCGCCTCGCTCGTGAATCAGCTGTGTCTTCGGCGTTTCCTCGACGATGACAGCTGCTGCTCCGACCATCCGCAGTGCCGTCCGCGCGGCTGCGACCGCGACTTTAAAGGCGCGATTCTAAAGGGTAATAATAATAATATAAACAACACCGAAGGCTTGCGAACGACTGCTCGTGTTTTTCAAACGAGGCGAAATCAAAACAAAGACCAAAGCGATGTTAAGGCAGCCGCTAGGGCTTGCGACGTAGATTGTGGTACCCAATCCAGCTCGAGAAGGCCCCCTTGGCTGGAACCCAAACAAAAAAAGCGAGCGAGAGATGAGGCGGAGCACAGAGCCAGCCCCTCCACCGCAGCTTATATATAGAAAGAGATAGAGGTAGAGAGAGAGCGAGAGAGAGAGAGGGAGAGAAAGGAAGACAGACATAGGCGCGCGAGCACGTGCATGTGCGCGTATATATGTGCGCTCGGACCTTTAAAAGCCGAGAGGGAGAGAGAGCGTCGCTTCGCCGCCGTTGTCGACGATGGCCCGTATGGAAAATCACCCGCGCTCCCGGTAATTCTAAACGAGCCTCGTCGACGGTTCTTATTTCTCTCTTTCACTCCCCGCATCTCTCTCTCTCGCTCTCTCAATCCGTCTCCATCGTGCGCGCGCGCAATAACCCACGATCGCGTTGGGGTGATTGTGCTGTTCTCTGATACATTCATGCATGCGACTTACACATACATACATGTACGCGTACATGCTGTCGCTCCTCTCTCCACTGTTTTTCTGCACACTCGGTTGTATGCTGTGTAGAGTCTCTCTGTCTCTCTCATTCTCTTTCTCCGTCTCTCGCTGCGCTGTGCACGACACGCTCCGTCCCGTTAGCGCTTTCGATCGTCCAGCCACCTCTCTCTGGCCTTTTGCGATTACATACATGCACTCCCTCTCTCTCTCCCTCTTTCTCTCTCCCTCTTGTTCTCTTCGTCGGCTTAATTTCGCGAGCGACACCCACAAAATCCGGTGAGAGGACGGTGGTCGAGAATGCCAAGTGGATTATTTGTGTCAAAAGCGTCTGGTGTGTGTACACTTTTTTATTGACCGATGAGAGGCTATTTTCTACCTTTATAGGATATATTTATGGTTGAATATTGATAATTGTTTTTTTCTACTAGAGAATTTATTATCTTATGTTTTTCTTCAAATTTCATTTAGATATATTTAAAACTTATTATCACAATTTAAACTTTCAGGATACAAATGTATGATAATATTTAGAATGTTTTCTTGATAATAAAAAATTTGTTAATATTATTGGTTTATCAATCTAAGTTAAAATACTTTTATCATGTAGATTTTACACTTGGAGATATATATATCAAATAATTTAACACGAATTCACGATCCATGGTATATATAGATTCCACCAATTATATTGATATTTAACTTTTAATAACATTTTTATATTTATCTGACAATAATTACAGCAGTTAGTTAACTTGATTAGTTAGGTAATAAGTACCGAAATTTGAATAATTGTTTGAAGAAAATAAGTACTGTATAAAACAATTGTCTTTAAATTATTGTTTTTAAATAAAAATATGTAGTGCTTTTTCTTCTTATAATGTAAATTTAAATTTCTAAATAGAATATAATAATATATTAAAACACATCTTTACCGTATGATATACATAAATTTTAAAAAAATTTATTTTATGCGGTACTGAGGAATTGTAACAACTGTGTGTTGCAAGAACATATGAAAGATTTTCAACTTATTCTTATTTCTCCAATAGACAAACCTGATTTAATGTAAAATATTTACTTTTGTAGTGTGATTGAAGATGAAAAATATCTCTTTACCCGGGTTTAAGCGTAGCATTTTTGTGTAGAGCGTTGTAAAAATAATAATAAATTCACGTTTAAAGATAAATCATAATAAAAAATTACTATATATATATATATATATATAGTTTTTGCCAATTAAGACAACTTATGCTCATTCAGACTGTACATTCTGACGTTTTTTCGAAAACGTTTAAGATAAAATATTTAAATAAACAACATATCTATCTTGGCCTTGATTTAATTTGGCACAATCGTGTGCCGTGTTATTTGTAATTTTTTTTTTTTTCAAGTAAGATATTTTCTACTTTTCGTCGAGTTGCATCATGACATACTAGTTACTGTCGATCATATTACATTCCTGCATTCCGTTTCGTATAATGTTACATCATCTTTTGAAAATTCTTTACTTTAAAATGTTTACAGAATGAATTATCATTAGGATATTAAATTTTTAATGGGTCTGAAGTTTGCAACGTTGGGACGCAACGAAATAATTTCTCACAAATAAATAAAACAGCTAAAAATTT
>JAYJLV010074850.1:0-15137 GCA_036873485.1 Torymus texanus
ACACACACACACACACACACACACACACACACACACACACACACACACACACACACACACACACACACACACGACGAGGCCTCCGGTCTTCATTCATCGAACGCACGGTCGCGTATAGTATACGTGTGTGTGTGTATGTGTATATATACATACACACACACACACGCGAGTTTAGCGAGTTCCATGAATGAAATTCAACACAAGAGGCGCACGTACTTTCCGCTTCGGTCAGCGCGCGTTCGAGTTGTATGTCTGAATAATATATTCACTTCCGCCTGCGGGCGCATCTTTTTCGCCTGACGAGTTGTTTGCAATATATAGATTTGGGATTGTTTTTTTCTCATGCTGTGGTGATTTGTTGCTAGATTAGTAAAATAATCGGATTGGAGCTCTTTTACGTCGAAGAAATTTTGCTATAGATATACTTACGAGTTATTATGTGGGGTAAAAGTGGAAGGTCGTAAATTGATAAACTCACCTGTAACAAATGAAAGAAAAAATTTATGCGTTAGTATATAACATATATATACATATAAATATATATATATATATAGCGTGTATATAACATAGGCGACGTGGGCGTATTCAATTTCATCGTAACGGGGAAAAATTGACGAATATGCTTCTATTTTCGATGTTTAAAGCCTATATGTAAATATTATATTTAATTGGAAAATCAATCTAAACGGTAAACAGTCTCATCCCCCCCTCTTATATATTCACTCGCGTAATCTACCGTTATGCCTTCCGACTACCAAACAGCCGTGCCTTCTATATGCTCATCGCGCAAATCGATTACTTCCGCACTGTACTGTATATGTGTGCGACGCAATATTTGCATGCCAGTGACGTTGCCTCGTGCGCCTCTGATGGGATATTCGACTCAGTCACAAACACTCGCGAGTATATTTTTTCGTTATTTAAAAGTCTTGACACTCTACCGTTATTATAATTATTTCGGGGATACCTGTATATAATTATTATTTGTTTTTTTTTTACTCTTTCATATGGTATTTATTTTGTATAATATAACTTAAGTTACAATAAATTTTTGTACAGAAATTATTTTTAAGCAAACATGATTAATCTTGATAATTAGATCTAGTACAGGTAAATAAAATAAAGGGATATTTTATAGTTCCGCTGGTGACGATCATAGTATGATGATTGGAAAAACTTCTTTGAAAACTAAAATGGTCATGATCTACCAAATTATATCGTTCCACTGTTCGCTTGACAACGAGAAGATCGGTAAAATGATGAATTAGACATCATTAAAACAAATACTTTTTTAAAACCTATATAGTAGTTGTTATAATTCCCCGAGACAATTGCCATTCAAAATCTATATGAGTAACTACGTAACCCAAAACCCCAGCCAACACAACACAAAACAAACATATCGATATATATATATATATATATATATATATATAATCGCTTCTATAACCACATCTGCAATCTTGACACGCGCACTTCATCGAACCCCGTGTATTATACACGCGTGTGTGAGAAAGAGACCCTGCTATACACACACACGTACGACTTGATGGCGCCGACTGGAAGGACGATGACGACGACGGTGGTGGTATATATATATATATCTCCACACACAGACGAAGCAGGACGAGGACAAGGTATTGGTAGCCGCAGCCGCACGGGAATCGTTAATTACGCATGCGCCATTGTTCGGCACATTCCTGGCGTGGACAAGCGACGCCGGAATGCCGATATATATGTGTGTGTGTGTGTGTGTGTGTGTGTATATATACACACACATACACACATATACACACATATACACGTCGTCGTGAGAGAAATGTATTGTGTGTATATGTGACGAGGGATGAAGCAGAGCCGGTGGGCTACCGGTTAATTGTTCCCGCGTTGCGATCTGCGCGGTTTGATTCATAAATATAGGGTTCTTGCTTTTTTTTCTTTTAACTCGAGTGTGATTTATTGGTGGGAAGAGGCCGAGATGGCGTTTGGATTGTAGATTTTTAACTTGCAGGGTTGATTTTTATGTTGCAATTTGATTGTTATGTCAAGATGTTGTTTGGAGGTTTAATTTAACTCTACTCTTTTGTTATGAAAATCTTCTCTTAAAAAAGTGACGGACAAAATCTGTCATCACAATAAGACTGTTTTAATTGATTGTTGTTGATTCATTTCATTGGTCTATACAAAATAGGTACAATAATTTAATGTGTTTGGATTTCAAAATTGAATTCTTGAGTTTATAAATATTAAAAACTGAATAATTAAAATAGTATAAGAAAAATTTCATTGTCATATTTATCGAATTTATGTTATTATCGTTTAATTTAAACTGATTGACAGAAGCTTTTAAATTGCAACTAAATTGAACGTGTACTCATAACATCAAAAAAAGAAATAAATAAATAAAATAATGAAAAGCAATAAGAGCGAAGCGCGTTGTATCTAGCTAGTTATCGTAAAAAGAATATTGGCAGTAAAAGCTATATCTAACCTAAATTCAACAGTAAAATTTTTCTTGGCAAAATAAATAAAAACGTACGAATTTTTCCCATAACCACAAATACACTGTTCGCCCACTCTCACCATTGACATAACCATATATAACCCATTAAATTGAAAAGACCGGATTATACCGTCATTCGTTGACGGCGGCGCTTGACTACCGGTGCGGAATTCGAAAGATTGACAGTTTTGTTAAAGGAGGAAGCGTTATAAATAATGCCGGAAACAGCTCGGCACAATGATGATGATGATGATGATGATGATGATGCAAGCGATTCCCCCCTCGCCGTAACTTGCGAAACTCGACTCTGTAGCTGTGTGATGCGATTTTTGTGACCGGATTGGGTGTTGTATGAGCGGTTTTTGAAATACGGTTATGATCGTAAAGGGGAAAGTATGTGTGTGTGTGTATGTATATATGTGGTGTGGACAAAAATATGCGTTGATTTTTAAGGTGATATAGTTAATTTTATCGATGTACTTGAATTTAATTTATTACACGAAAAAAAATAAAACAGTAAAATCAACTGTATCAGTGAAGTAATAATTCCATTTTTCCGAAAAGGGAAATTCTACTTTTAAAAAAATGGAGACTGTACGTTGCAAAATTGAAATTCTACTGATATTTTTTAAAGAAATCGAACTTGCCACTTTAGAATCAAATTAATTGTCGGAAATGTAAAATTTACTGATTATTTTTTTCCGTGTATATACTAACAAAAATAAATACTACAGTATGAATGTCACGTTATACGGTTCAAAAAAATATTGAAAACTTTTTAATATTTCCACATTCTCTCTATATAAAGCTATAGGTTTTGAAAATCGGCTAAACATTTTCCCATAAATCCCCTATATCCGCAAGTAAACCAATTCCTCATCCACCAATATACACTTCTACACGGAAAAAAATACAGGAAATCTTACTGTTTCATACAAGTTAAATCAACTGGATTAGGAAAATGTATAAATAGGATCGCAAAATCAATAGAATCAACATTTTCTTATAGTAAAAACAACAGTTTGTTTGAAATGTAGTTCCAACTAAATTTGATAAGTTAAAATTATATTGAAAAAAGACGGTGAATCTTCTTTTTCAGAAAGAGATTCAACTTAATTTTTTACATAGTATATAGAAAAAGTGAGAAGACGCACTTTAATGCTGTTTTAACATATCAAACCACAATGCCGATCTTACTTTAGTCAAAAGCCAATTCTACATTTCTTTAAAGCTGTTTCTACAGATACTTATGAAAGTAAAATAAACTTGCCGCATTTTACGGTTAAATCAACCATGTAAAATGCAGAATTTACTATTTCTTTTCCGTACAACATCACCGTCTTGTCCGTCACCCTCCCATACGCATATTCCGCCATTGAAACCATCACCACCATTCCTCCTCTTACCCATACTCTTCTATTTTATTACACACACACACACACGTCGTCAGAAATATTCAATGAACGCACGCGTATATATACCTACACGAAGGGGGATAGGAAGGTTTAATTGCTTTCCCGAAGGAACGGTTACGCTGCGCTCGTTAACGAAACGTATCCTGCCATTTTCTCGCGAACGACGGAAGGGAATTTCATTCTTGCTTAGCGCGCTATACACTCTACGCTACTTGAGAAATCCTCGCCCGCCTGTATAGCGTATACGTTTCTTTCGACTTGCTCATATAGCAGCAGTGGTAACCATGCTTGCCGCGCTTCCCATAGAATTCGCGGGTAATTAACGAATAATAAGTGCCGCGCGTATACTATGAATGCGGAGAGGAAAGGGAAGTGGTTAAAAGATGCATGGCCGACTTTGTTTATTAGGTACAAGGAGGGTTTACATTTGTGGAGTTGAAGTAAGGTTATACATTGTTGTAGAAGGATATTAGTGTAGGTTAGCTTAGCTTTTAAGCTCGCGATTAGGAAAATTATTGTTATGGTGCTTTGTTTTAATTTGATTATACAGGACGTTCTCTATTTATTTTTTCTTTGTATAGATGATGTGCTTTATTATTTTGATATATTTTTTTTAAAAATTTTTTTTCAAGCATGAAATAATACGAAAGAAGTTCCCAATCAAGGTATAACCTAACTAACGTCTCATTATTACCTTATACTATTCCATTTACGTTTGGTATTTAAATACACGCGTACCTAAATTTCCTAAATATTCTGTACATATAAAACGTATACCATCCCTTAACAAACAATATACTTACATAACAAGAAAGTACAAAAACTACATCACCGTCTCTACTACAAATAATATATATATATATATATCCAAAGGAAACAAAAAGAAACGCGCGCAACCTCGCACGCCGACAGACTTTTCCGAGAGTAAGTAGCTACAGCAGTACATAGACGCACGCGTGCGCGCAAATCGTGTGAACATCCTCTTCCTTCGCTTATTACCGCGCTCCAACTTCCGGTGTGCCCGTACAGTTCTTGATTTTTCCATCTCCGCTTTGTCTTCGCGCGATTTGCGACGCGCTTTTTCTCGTGTACAATATACCTCGAAAATTCACAGTCGACTATACAATGTGTAGTGTATAGCTGTAATAAGCCATAATTAGAGCTACAGAATGGTTGTGGAAATTGATATTTGACAGGTTATAGTGTGAATGTTGCGGTACGTGTATATATAATTATATCTATGGCAAAAGAATAAAATTTACAAACCTAAATACTAAAATCTTACAGTTATTTCAAATAATTGAATAACAATATGCGCGTGCGCTCGTATATAGTAATATGAGACTACGACGACAGCAAATGTTACAAAACATCCATACGATTATTTATCTAACATATAAATACGATCTGTCGTGATTACACATATGTTACATATATTATGTACACTCATGTCCGGCCGCATACACACACACACACACATAAAGCGCTGAAGTGTATCTAAAGCGCAGTGGACCGTATAGAAAATTACAGTATTACATTGACACGTATACCGCCGTTCGCTTCCTCAAAAAGATATATCAATCAAGATACACACACACACACACACACACAATATATAAACACGACACTCTATAATATATGATAAGACGAATTAATATATACGTTAAACCAGCAGTGTTAAACTGAGGCTTTGCTACTTCCTATCTTGTGTACCTATATTATCGCATACAAACAATCATAAAAAATCACGCAATTAGCAATCGCAATTTACCAAGTTATCGAGTGAAAATATAACAGCACTGCGGATTCATTATACCCGGGCGCCCGTATAATGGTAACTGAAGACGCGCTACATATATGTGTGTGTGTGTATATATATATATACGTATATATATATATACATACACGCACACTCGTAAACACTTTCGCGCGCGACTATACGGGACAGCGTTTCCGGTACAATGATATCAGTTACCGAACTGCACGCGGCCTACTGGATCGAAATGCGCGGGCTTAGCTTTTCGTAATTATTATTACGTCGACAGGTTATATTGGAGAAGACGCGATTGGAGATAATATGAGCTTCTTGTATTATATACGGCGGGTGAGTTTGGTTACGGACAATCGAGCGCTTATAGCTATAGTCAATGATGCTGATTGTTTTTTTTTTTTTTTTTTTTTTGGGTGCAGGAAGTGAAGTGAATTGAAGTTTCGTGAGAAAGAGAGAGAAAAAGTGGATGGAAAAGTAGCGTTACCTGTTTAAATAACATGTTAATGGAAGCGACTGTGTTCTGAAGTTACATTGCAGACTGTGAAAATCACAAACAAAAAAATCAGTAATCTCGTGCTCTACAACATTTCTCTCCATACAGTGACAAGGTGTTTGAAAATAAATTTTAATTTAATAGTTACCGTTGAGCAACTTTTCTATCTCTATATAAGTGTCATGACAACGTAACATTATTTCTAATACTTAACGTAAACAATATAAAACTAATATGAGCACATAAAAACTTAGTTTAAGTTAAACACTATATATCCTCTATAAAATAATTGCAATAAAACTATATACATAACCGTAATGTGAAAGAATTTCAATACCTAAACAAAAATATTTACTCCAATCAATCTCGCTACTTCCACGACTACTCATTTCACAGCTTCAACTCTTTGCTTATAATCTCTCGGACAAAATTAAAACGTTTACCAAACATAATCTCATTAAAAAAGTCCCTCTCGTATACCAACGAAACATAAAACAGCCTCCGTGCACAAACACACACACACACACACACCAACAACATAACCTTATCTCTCTACTACTACTACCAGCGTACAAACACATATACACATATACACACGACAAATCGTTCATCGGGAATCAGCGGCTTCATAAACCCCGCGTCGATCCGTATCTCCATCCGTTTCCGGCGACCGCGCGATGCGAAAAATCCCGCGGCGAGTTTCTGCTGCTATATACTAGTACATACATATACACAGACACACATACACGTGTTTTACCGCAGCTAAGCTTGCGATAGAGAGAAAAGTTGAATGAACGGCGCGTGCACCGGTGAAACGCGTTTATATATATATATAGCCTTTTCAGCACGCTGCTTATATAGAGGCTGAAAGTTAGAGAGTTTCATTCAGCGATCGGCATGAATGGAAGACTTTTATATACATATATTGGTTCACTGGGATGTGCGGATATATTGGAAAATGTCATATTATAGGTTGAACGTAAGATATTGTACATTGCTCGTTAAATTTATGTTTAATTTATATATTTTAGATTCATTTGGCATTAAAATTGTCATTAATTATTGAGAAAAGTTGAATTAACTTTTGGCATAGTTACAACGAAGCTAACGCACGAGGAAGAGAAGCATCAGGCAACCTTAATCGATGCGCGCTCAACGACGCGAATTGAGCGCTCCCCGCTCGGCGTAGCGAAAAGATATTATATGTATACGTATATATATGTATTATGTGGATATAACACTTTGTATGCACTTTAGATGAAAATAATGATTTCTGCTCATTGTTTGAGAACGCTTTTGTTCACGGTTATCGCTCTGTACGTATAATTTTTCACTTCCGTTTTAAGGATATATATACATGTAGCTGAATAAAATTATTGCAAATAAAGTGCAAAATGAAAATTAAATTTTATTGTTTTTCTTTATGTATTTCAAGCCTATGCCTTTAAATCTGTTTCGGTGTTTGATTCTATGAATATATATCTATATAATAAAAAAAATTCTGCTTACAAAAATTTTGCTGCATGTACCATCGTATCTAATAAATTTCGACCGATGCCTTGAATTCCAAACCGCGGTCACAGTTGCGACATAATTTCATTCATAATTCGCCTATACTACATATCTACGCACACACACACACACGACGTGCGACCACTCGCTTGAATATTAATTCGCGTTAACACTCAATCCAGCAACCTGCCGTATATATATATGTACTAACATCAATCATCGCTCTCTTCGTATATATCACCAACCGCAATTCACATACACACACACATATAGATATTATACGGGCGTACGAAAGGAGGAAAAAATATGAATGAAAGAAAGAAAAAAAACCACAGGCGTCATAAGTCACTGCCTAATGACTCCACCTTCTCTTATGTCTTACGTATATGTATGTGGGTGTTGAAAATCACGTAACGCGCGCGCGCGCGTATATAAGTACGCGAAAAAGACAACACATCGTGTTCGGAAAATAATAGAGCGAATAAAAGAGGGAATAAGATCGCGGAGTCGAGTATTAAAGAGAGAGAGAAAAGGAAAGAGGAAAGAAGAGACGATAAATCAGTATAGCTGCTGCTGCTGCTGTTCTCCCACAACATTGACGACGACGACGACGACGACGACAACTTCCCAGAAATCCTAGACGCGATCGTCGTTTCCGGTCTCTCTTCCCACCTATTGCGTATATAGGGATCGATTGCCTCTAGCGCGACACGCGCGTGCGATTTTCGCCTCGGCTTTCAGTAACTCGCATGTATGTGTGTGTATATATGAGAGAGCTGCTCGGAAGTAGGTGTTGAGTTATCGGAATAAGAATATATATATAAGCGTGAAGAGGATACTACAGACCGGAAAAGGAATCGCACGATTGGCGCGGATGATGTTTGTTGGTTTAATGATTATAAGAAGTAAAGAGTACGATGGCCAAAGTCTGATATTTATAACTATGCTTGCGGTAATTGCGTTAATTAGTTATGACACAGTTTCGAAGTTATTTTTCTTTATCTTTAGACGATATACAACCGGTATACTTTTTCTGAATGAAGCAAAAGATATCGCTTATGAAGAGGCATTTTATGAACGAACGCGACGTTTGAAATAACTTCAACTCCTTTAAAATTAATTCTTATATAAACTTAAGTCCACGCGGAGTTTGGACGATTGATTGATCGCATAAATTAAATTACGAGTATATATACAATTATATTAAGAAACTCTATCGACACACTCACATACACATATAAATTTATAAAATCTAAAATGTATGATACACATACGGTGTAACGTTATAATATTAATACGTTTGCTCGCGTATATACGATTGTAACTCAACGCGATATCATGTAGACGTATACAGACAATTTCATTTATTCATTGCTTCCGTCATGAATATTCATTGGAGTAGTTTAAGATGGCTGAATGAAATCGTATTAAACTATTTCAGCGTTTCCGCCCATTTATAAATCTCACGCTGAGATTTCCAATATCCACGTCGCGTGATTATATTCTCGTCCGTCACTCCTTCTCTCATTAGGTTATACGTCCATTCCGATGGCTTTTCCGGGACCCTCATCAAAAATTCACCGTCTACTTCATCTCCTTTCTACATTCCCTTCATTATTATTCGAGCAGAAATAGTAAGACGCGGTACGTGCGAAAAAATCGTTTAATTTCATTCGGACGAGGTAAATGGATTATTAAACGAAGAGTATATATGTACATATATTGTGGTAAAGATTATTGTATGAAAAGCTCATTTAAAATTGTAGGAAGTCAGAAAGTTATGAGAATTATTTTAAATTATATATATATATATATATATATATATATATGCGAGCTAGTCAAATCGAACGTTGACATCCCGTTTAAAAATTTGTTAACAATGTTGTCGGTGTATTTAAATAACAGAATAGGTAATAAAAACGGTATACGAACGGTTTATCAAGATGAACAGCTTTCAGTTATCATTAAAAACATTTTCATTTTTTACGTGTTGTACATAATATTTCAATTTTAATAAAGAAAATTAAAATCTATCGTTTTGACGTACAACTGCAATAAAGTTAACAAGCAAGTTAACACAAATACTGACAACAAGATTAGAAAATTTTTTGAGAATTTGTGCATTTAATTAAAAGAAAAAAAAAAACATTTGAATAACATCTTCAATTTAGATATATTTAACTGAATAATGTGAAGGTATAAGACTTTGGATACACAAACTCTTTAATATAACGTGACAAAATTATATCTCAAAATAACAATTTTCAGTTGTATTTTAAAACTATATGCTATTAAATATAATCACAATTAAATTACTGTTTTAAAATATCCACCAAAGACCGTCGAAATTTCACCCACTTCAAATAAACAAACGAACAGATAACGAAATCAAATCGTTTCCGACCCTATATCCTCCCTTCTTCGCCATTAGGCCGTAAAAAAGACTCGTTTACACCGATAGGAAAAGGTGCACCGGAAGAGCGGCCGGCCGGTCGGCTGTCCACCAAATTAGGTAATTCCGAGAGAGAGAAAGAGCAGCCGTCTCCTCTTATCTGTGCGCTGCGCGAGTCATTAAGGAAAACACGAGCGAGCACTTCGATAAGGAATCCGAAACCAAGAAGGCCTCTCTTCCCCTTGCCGTGAAATATCGTTCGAGAGAATCGACAATGGATTTTTTTTTTATCGCCGATGACTTCCGGTTGAGTGTCCTTTATACGTGCGCGCGCCCGCGCTTACTGTATACGAGGTTGTCTCGGGTATCGTTCGGATATTGGAAAAAGATGTTGGCGTTTAGGAGTGTGGTGAGTAAATTGGTTGGAATGATGACCGTTGACGAAGAAAAAAAAGGGGGGAAGAGGGGCAGTTAAGTTTTTGTAGTGATGGGCTATACTAAATTTTCAGGTATGGTTATATATTTTTTTCGAAAATTTCGAATAGCAAAAGGTAAAAAATGCATTCTGATATATATATATATATATATATATATATATATATATATGTGTGTTGGTAAATTTTTTCAAATAGTCGAATATTCAAAAACAAAATAGGTTAGAAAGTTCTCTATTAACATAAGTGATGGTTGTTTCTCTTGAATTTTGTAGCGAATATTTCGTATCTCTTGGAAGACATTACGATTAATTTAAAATTATAATTGTAGCTTATGATAATTTTTACGGGAAAATTATTCAGTATAATTTCCCTTTAAAATTCATTCATTTCAATGGATTAATTATATTATTATTATAAAGGTTATTCCATTACTACGCTAATAATTTTTCTGATAACTCGCTTGTCAAAAAGCGTCGTTAAAGTACAACTAGTAAATAATCTTTAAGCTAAAACTCTACTATAATTATAGAAATTCATAACAAAGAAAATAAAAAATAATCTAAAGAAGTCTTCTAAACAAAAAACTATATACGGCATCAACACACACAAATCACCATCGATCAAACAAGCTCTCTCTCTCTCTCTCTCTCTCTCTCTTTCTCTCTCTCTCTCTCTCTCTCTCTCTCTCTCTCTCGCACTCTTTAAGATTGTCCCTATCACCCGGCACCATCCAACTTATCATATCAAACCTATATATACTATATATATACTGATCCCCGGAAAAAATAACAAAACGTCGACAATGAATTATTTGAAAAATCATCACCATATCTATATATACACGCACAAGATACATTCTTTCTGTGCCTGTACATCATGCATTCGCTTGACACACTTCGGCAATGCACATAAACAAGCGTGTATATACTATAGCTACAGCAGCAGCAGCAGCAGTAGCGGCGCTCTCTTGCGCGCGGGATACTTTTTATCGGACCCCGCGACTTCCGGCGAGCGATGCGCGTAACACATCCGGTGTGCGGCTCCCCTTTTTCCGTAGCGCGCGCTCGCGCAAGGACAAAAAGAGCCGCGAGCAAAAGCGTGATGTATATATAGCTATATACATACAGAGTATAAGAGACCAAGAGATAGGAGAAACAGAGCGGAAAAGAGATGCGGTGTAGAAGAGAGATCGTCTCTCGAGTAAAAGATGAGCGAGTGAGAGAGAGAGAGAGAGAGAGAGAGAGAGGCAATGCTTGCGGTTTGAATTTGTCGTTTGCACGATGATGATGTGACGCGATATGTTTTTGTTTGAAATATACTTGTTGATGGAGATTTAAAATAAGAAAAGAGAGAAATTAATATTTGTAGTGTTAAAATATATTAGCTGCATTCAATTTTATATACAAGGACTGTGTACAATCTAGAATAATCGTTTTCACGTGGGTAATAACGCGAAATACGATATTTCTTGTTTTTCAATATGAGGCAGTAATGCTCGTATGATGTGAAATTGTAAGCTACTTGTGATATTTTAATTGGATTTCAGTTCCGAAACTAGACAGTAGATGGATATCCTATAATATTAATAAAAATTTATCTTTTTAGGCTGTATATAGTGTGCTTGATGGTTTCACAAGTTTGTAGTGTGGTATTCATTACTCAAATTCATTATTCGGTATCGTGATGCTATACTCATTTCTTTTTTTGTTTTTGGATTTTGAGGAAAAATCTCTTTGACATGCTATAGATTCAGTAGAGGAAATTTAAAATTGAATGAGAAAACGAGTCACTGTAATCGTCAGAAGTCAAATACAGTTTTTAATTAAAAAAATAAAATTTTTTTTTATTTTGTTACAAGCAAAACTAAGACATTATATTTAAAAATAATTTGACCGAAATTTGGAAACTAATCCAAGAGTTCGTTTAAGGGGGTCTTATACCTTTTGGCACCTAAGACCAAAGCCATCTGAAAGACTAATTTAAATTGTTAATAACATAAAAATATGTATAAACACTATCAATGTAACTTATATTTAATACCTTAAACCACGAGATGACTCGTTAAACCCATTTTATTTGAGGTTATGATTTAAAAAAAAAAAAAAAGCATTGTGAGCAGTTTTTTTTCAAGACCACTTGATGGATTTTTTGGGGACAAAGTGGAAATTGTTTTTAATACGTACATCTATGACAGGGCGCTCTGAAATTCTAAAATTTTCTGATTAAGTATTTTTTCTATGGCAAACACTACTTTTTTTTAGTCAATTTTATGAGTTTTTTTAGTTTTGAGCTTCAAAAAAATACTTAATCACAAAATTTTAGAATTCCAGAGCCGTCCTGCCATAGGTGCATGTATTAAAAACAATTTACACTTTGTCCCATCAAAATCTATCAAGTGGTCTTGAAAAAAAAACTGCTCACAATGCTATTTTTTAAAAAAATCATAACCTCAAATAAAATGGGTTTAACGAGTCATCTGGTGGCCTAAGGTATTAAAGATAAGTTACATTTATAGTATTTATACATATTTTTATGTTCTTAACAAGTTGAATTAGTTTTTCAGATGGCTTTAGTCTTAGGTGCCAAAGGGTATAAGACCCCCTTAAATGTCATGATTTTGTAGTAAATGTTTTCCCTCACCAGTTGATATAATTCAATTTATACGGAATGTAACACAAATTCTTCGTTTAAAATAATTAGAATAAGAGCAATACATTGCATCGTTTGCAATGCTTATTAATTATAATTTTATAACTCATTCAAATATTGAATACTACCATATCTCTCAAAACTGTTAATTCCACAAACTATTCTCTATAATTCGCCAAATCATAACAAAATTATTTGCCACTTTACACATTCAATTTCGAGTTGAGAAATCCGTCGATCAATCGGAAAACCAACGTCGTCTTCGTGGAAAGACCAAGAAAAAAAAGTTGATGCCCACCTCTATTATCGCGACGGGTGGTTTCTCATGTCGATCTCGCAGACGAGACACAGCCCACACCTCGAGTCGTAAAACCTACGTCGTCTTTAACAAGTCAATTTATTTCCGAGACGCGATGATTCTCAGCTTTCGCGTATGACGACGACGACGAGGACATGACCTTTTACGATGCGTTTATCGCTCTTATGTATTATATATATGAGCGCGTTATGGATTAAAGCTGAAAGAAGAAGTTACAACGAATGAAACTGTATAAAACTTGTAAAAGTACATATAGCCTGATTTTCTTTCGTATGCTTGTTACGTTGGAATTTAATATACAGCAAGGTGGAAAAATGATATATAGGGTTCGTGAGATTTAGCACTCACGTTGAGTAACGGAAACACGAGGCGCATAGTATACGTGCACCAACCGTCGCCGCGTTGGTTAAACGCAACGAGAGCGCGACGTCAAACTGGTTACATCTTATATCCCGGCAAATTTATCATGTGCACATTATGGTATAATACGGAAATTTTTTTTTATGCTGCACTGATAGAAAAATGTGGAGAAAAATTCTCATGTTTTCTAGTAATTTGGCAATATCAACCAAAATTACAAATTTTTTCATTGAAACTATATTTTTATAGGAAAAATTTGTTTTTTGGTTGGTATTGCCAAATTACTAGAAAACATAGGAATTTTTTCCCACATTTTTCTATCAGTGTGCGTAGTCTCGTGAACAAAATAGTTTATCTTTGTATAGGAATTTTTCAGAATATATATACAGCGAACTTCATTGACTCCAGATATCGTTTCGTACGCAGAATAAACATTTTCACCGAGGAAAAAAGAATCTAGCTGGTAAATTTCGAATTCACGTGTATACGTGTTACATCATGGGTTCGCTTCACTCGCTAATTTGAATTTCAATGAAAATGAAAATGAAACGATCGAGAAGATTCAATTTTCTCTGATAGCCCGAAACGAGCGCCACGGTGTATATTTGAGAGATATTTTCAGCGCCCGAAAAAGCAAATGTGAAATTGAATTTTGTTCTCAGATGCCGAGACGAGAGATGTGATGTTACGATTGGTGCATGTAATATGCAAAATTTAGCAATATCACGTCCGATGAATTTTCAATTTGCTTGGTAATGTATAGTATTTGGCATAGGCGAACTGTTTATAGAGATTGTTTAAGTAAATGGTTAAACTGATGGAAATAATATATTTTTCTTCATTTTGTCAACGAATTTACGGCAATCCGTATAAGAATCGTATAAATAAAATGAGCATACAAATAGTTTTCCAAATGCGAAAGGAATAAATAATTTTCATTTTTATAAGAACGCGCATTTTCATTATATAAACGCAGTAGTATATTCCCATTAAATTATGCAAATCACGCAGCATATAACTGCATAGTCACATTCAATTCAACTAAAATGCATTTCTTCTACAATACTCTCCGCTCATTCGCATATACCGTAATTACCATTAAAATATCTCGCCAATCGTTTACCATTGCACATCCCACATTACATATAACACAGCGACACTTCGAAATCGAAAAAGAAAATAGCGATTTAAAAATTAAAGCAAATCGTCGAAGTTATATATATATATATATATACACACACACACACACACACACACACACACACACACACACACACACACACACA
>JAYJLV010074861.1:0-15135 GCA_036873485.1 Torymus texanus
AGAGAGAGAGAGAGAGAGAGAGAGAGAGAGAGAGAGAGAGAGAGAGAGAGAGAGAGAGAGAGAGAGAGAGAGCAAACCAAGCGCATACGCAATCCCCGCGTCGTCCAGCCGCGAACTTAACTAAATTAATTTCTCCCTCCCTGCCCCTTCTCGCGTATATATACATATCTACACTTCTCTAGCCGCGCGAGAGACAGAGGCATGCAAATGCTCGGCGGCGCTGCTCTTATTAAGATTAACGCTTGCTCCTCTCTCTCTCTCTCTCTCTCTCTCTCTCTCTCTGTCTCTCTCTCACCGTGTCGGCGAATTAATTACTAAGCGCACTGAGCCACCAGCATCGCTTCACTCGCTCACTCTGTCTTTGCTTTGCAGCCTGATCCATCGGGACACGAGGCCAGAGCCAGCGATACGATGCTCGACGCTGCGGGGTGCGACGAGGTTGCCGAAGGCACCGGACCACCGGAGCGAGGCCAGACTGAGGATCGACCCCAAGGTGCTCGTCTTCGTCGAGACCCTGTATTCGAGGCTTGGACGTGAGATCGCCGAGCTACTCGTCTACAATCGCATCAAGTAAGTATATATATATATACACTGTGGTTGTATGTGTTTGTGTATGTGTGAGTAGTAGAGTATTATTGATTTTGCACGGTTAACCGGCCTTGCGGAAAATTTCGGGGTACGGCTGTGTGATGAGAGGCTGTGTGTGGTTGTACCAGCGTGTAGTGTTTGCTGTGTTGAGGTATATGTATATAGGTATATAGGATGCAATTGGAAAGTGATGGTTTGAGTGATTATAGAGCCCAAGGAGAGAATAAGGAGAAGAGTTTTTAAGGTATAAGTGGATGCAGTCGCGGTCTAGTCGGACGGGAGCGTAAGTCGAGTGTAGACTTTGAGATAGGGAAGTTGTTAGTACAATGAATTCTCAGGTTTAACGTAAAATAATTTTTTTTCATCATCTTGCATTCCAGAAATGTATTTACGATCTAATCGTACTTTTTAATCAAGACTAATGTATAATATTGGGAATTTTTTAGGTTTATAACGTACGAAAGTAGCTTTAACAGACTTGACCTATTTTTTTCGCATAGCTGCGGGTATATTTTGAAATCCATAAACAAATTCAGTTCATACATTCTAAAGCACCGGTTAAAAGCAATTGAAATTTTTATAAAGCATGAGAAGTAGATTAAGGGTGCATTAAATATTTGAAGTTTTGTGGCCACGATACTATAACTAAAAAGAAATTTTTCAGTATGAATATCATATTTATTTAACTCTTGTTATTTATTATTACAATTAAATAAAGCATTGAATACTTTGCAATATTTTGTTACTCAAAGATATAATCAAAAGCAATTTAATTCGAAGGTCTGAATTTAAATTTATTTTATTATTAAGCAAATTGAATTTGTATCATATATTGAAATACGCAAATCAAAGTAATTATTGGAAAGGAGAGTAAATTTATTTTACAATTTAGATACATAGCGCAACTGGAAGCAAATTACCAATTTATCAAATTTTTTATCACGAATTCTAGACACACAATTCATTTGATAAGCTTAATCCTGATGCCCGAATCAAAATCCGCGTCACCTTAAAATATTTACCGATAAAGAATAAACGCGTCACTTTATCCCTCCCATTGCATTTGTAGACGACAGCAAAGCTCCCCGCGGCTCATCCGGCAAAATTAATTACCAAAACCAGGCTCCTTCTCACTCTTCCTCTCTCTCCTTCTCTCTCTCTCTGCCTCCTTCGTTTCAGCATCATCCACGTCGATTCCACGCTTCGCTCTTGGCGGCGAATCCGTTTTTCCGCCTCGTCCGTGAGCTCGCGCGACACTTCAACCTCCGCGCGCGCCGTAAATCCCGGACATTTGACTTGGAAATATTTCCGGAATATTTGATGTATCGGGAAATGCCATGCCATTAGCAACGAAGCATAAGGGTGTGGCATGGAAAATGCTACCCTCGAGATATTCGCGGAAAGTATCAGAGAAGCGACTTTTCCCTTCGCTCGCGTTATTAACATAATTTTGCTACGCCTTGGCTTTTTTTTTATTTTTCGCGTAGACTGCGACATCGTCTATGTCCTTATTGCGAAAATTCCAGATGAATTGATTGGCGCTGTGGTGATGTAGCAGCGGAGAGGTATCGAAAATTGCCGCGATGAAATATGGAATATAGCTTTTAGCGCTGAAGTGGTGATGGCGTTTCGCTGATATGGCGAATAATTATAGTTGAAGGTGAAATTTTAGACGCCCGCAACTTTAATCAACTAAGATAATTATGTCATTATTATCTTTACCAAAGCAGTAATTACTCTATAATCTACTATTCTATATTATTGCTTCATCCAATTATACTCAAAATCTTTATCTATTCAGCAACCCAACATAATCGAATCTTAACAAACCCGACATTTCCCACTTCTTTTATAGACATTATTGCATTACCGTACAGGCAGCCACTAAAAATACTTCTACGATAAATTGAATGAACCAACGTTAGCATCAGTAGAATCAGTCGAACTCTCGTCGACTAACGAACTAATTCCATTACGCTGCATATACACTGCGAAAGGTCGCACACGCAACCACCCTCGAACTATCTCCCAACCAAGACCTAACTTATTCAAACGCACGATGCAGCAGTAGCAAGCCTTGCCAGAGATTTACGCTCTATATGTGTATATACGCTATCGACATCCATTCCACACAGTTTTTCCCTATACACGCGAAATCTCCTCTCTTCCCTTCCCGCAACTTGTTTATTCCGCGCAATAGCCGCGACGGTATAGTAAGAGAGGGAAGGGAAACTTTGTTTACGCGATCGGAGCACTAATTACGATTAGCTGAGCGTGACTTGTGTGAGTAAGTTGGTGAGAGAGGAAGGAGGAAGACGAAGAGAGCTTACTCTCTGCGTGCGCTAGTTACTCCAATGGAATGATTCCGAAATTACTCGCGCTAATCAAACTTGCAAGTGAAGGAGAGAGGAAAGGAGAGTAAGAGAAAGAGAGACGTGCTCGGGCTTGGTAATTTTTCATTCGTATCGAATTCATACTCTGTGTTGAAAGTAAAACGTGTGAATGTATCACTTGGTGATCCAGATTTTTATCTTGAATCTCGTGTACCATATATAACAGAGTTTTGAAAATGTTCTTATATAAAAAAAGTAGTACGAACGTGATTCTTTAACGTAGTTTCGCGAGTGTGTGTGTGTATATATATATATATATATACACGGTAGTGCAGCAATTCGCGTGAAATTTCGTAGGTTTCCAGCCGAGCGATCAATTAGAATCGATTGAGAGACTTTTCGAGTCGAAGTCTCTTCGGTCGGCGTTTAATTGAAAAAGACTCGACGCCAGTTACGAGAGATTCGAAGTTTTGCGCGGGCGCTTTTTTAACGAGCTGTCCGCACGAGTCAACTTTGGCTGAGGCTCGTTCGAAATTCACGGAGGATTACGCGTTGCTCTCTCCGATTTACACGAGGACGAAATTTTATTACGTCGCTTTGAGTTATACACGCATGTACGCGTGCCTGTGTGTATACGTATACATACATACATACATGCTTTCCATCTCCCAAACAAGATTGAATAATCTGTTTTCGCTCGTCGGAATTTGTTCGTGCAAGCGAATAATTTATTTGCAGGCCGAAAATAAAATTAAATGTTTGGATTGCTAAATTTTCGGACGTCGGACGCAGTATATAAAATTTCAATTTTTCACAGAAATATATATGTATTTGCCCACGCGCTTGTGTATATATATATATATACACACACACTCACACACACGTGGCAATGCGAAAAGTATAAGGGAAAAAAGCCAACGCCACGTCGATAAAATTTCATGTTTCCATTAACGACGTATGCACCACATACGCATTTTCAAATAAAACTAACAAAAGCGCGAAAACCCCATCACTTATTCCCGATAAATTTTTTAATTTCGTGCGTCTCTATATACATAGAATTGTCGTCGAAACAATTCACTTCGCTGTAAAATTCATCGAACCGAGTCAATCAAGCAGCCCCTGCTGTTACTCTATTTCACCTATAACTACGTATAGGCCGGATCGTTCTTTTCGAAAAGTTGCTGTCGGATAAATTGAAATAGTAACGGTCGAGTGCGCGCGCCTTGAGGAACTTCTCGCGTATATATAGGTCTCTCTCTCTCTCTCTCTCTCTCTCTCTCTCTCTCTCTCTCTCTCTCTCTCTCTCTCTCCCACTTTCACGGCTATACGGCTGGAAACTGGTTATCCAATAAAAAGAGCGCGGTAGAAGGAGAGGGAGAAAGGGAGGCTCGCTCGCGTAGTAGAGGGGCACAGTGCGAGCGGCGCAATTTTACAGTGACTTCTCGGTAATTCCTCGGCGGAATACGAGCAATCCTATCCGTCGCTTTATATCGCCCGTAAACCTAAGCCAACCACCACCAGCAGCAGTAGCAGCAGCGACGTCGGCGGCGGCAGCGGCGCACAGTTATACAGCCCCTTATCTCGTTAAGCCTTTTTGTTCTCTTCGGCTACTCTCTCTCTCTCTCTCTCTCTCTCTCGCTAGGGCTTTTTCCTTTCTTCGTTCTCTCTCTCTCGTGCTGTGCCAATCGCGACGCGTCTGCTTTTCGTTTTGTCATTGTTTCCGCTCGAGTGATAAAAATGCGCCCAGGGGAGAGCGAGGAGTGGGAGGAAAAGTGCGGGGCTTTCCTGTCTTCGATTTGCATGCGGCCGAAGATATCGGGGAATTTACAACTTTCGCCCGGTTATTTGGAACGCTCGCGTATACTCTGAGGTACGGTCCAGACGAGTTTTGAAAGGTTTAAGTGTTTTCCTTCAAGTTTTATTGCTGTTTGTTTATTTCTTGCGATAGCAGTAAAAATTTTTATAGTGTTTATAATAAAATCAACTGCTGTATTTGATTTCTTTACTTATTTGTTTTATTTATTTTAATTCATTATTTAATTATACATATATTCATGCTTTAACGTAACTAATTTTTTATAAAAAATATATGAACCAACATGTTAAATTTTGAAATTGAAATGTTGATCAGTTGCAATAGTATAGCGAGTACTTAAATAATCTCCTCGATGTCTTTACAACTTCGGTATGCGTACGGCGCGGAAAATGAGCTTACGATTGACCTAATTCCAAATCTTATTTACTATAAGAGAAAGGGGAGATTAAATCTTCGAGTGTTTGCTGTTGCGCACACTCGGAAAAACAACGATTTAAAGCAGATGAGTTTTTAGAGTTAATGGGATCGTAAATATTTTATAGCATTGTAAATAATCTGTTAAAACTATTATGCTAGTACGAAAAAGTACCAAACAACATTTCGTTGGAAAAAAATTTGTCAAAATATTTGATTTCATAATATAGTATGCGATTTATAGTATACTTTATAATAATTTACACAACGATGAAGATTCCATAAAAAAAAATTTGTTAAATAGCCTAATAAAATAAGTAAGCATAATTATACCAGCTTTTAAATACCTTTCAATTCCAAAAAATCTTCTCCCAGCATCCACTACTTCCAAACATTCAACACTTGGTACCACACAAACCTTTCAAATAACTACCGAACCCCCTCGATGATCCTAGCAACCTTGATTCCTCGAACTATATTCCAAAAAGCCACCTACCAACGTCTCGCTCGAGCGAGAATATACAACCGTTGTCACCGGGGTTAAGAGAAGCGCCGGAATGCGTGTCTGCGTAACTCTCGCGTGCCCTTCTGCATTTTCAAGCCACGCGATGTTAACCCCCGTTGGCGTCGCTGGCGGCGTTTCGTTCCAGAAGACGCTGCTGCCCCTGCTGTTGCTGGATAAAAAAGGATATGTAGAGTGGAGCAAGAGTGGGGCATTAAAATGTCCGACCGTAGGAGATTATGAAGTGGCGCGTATACGTGTTAAGAGTAAAGAATGGTCGGATGGTTTTTTTTCGTTAGAGTTAGATATACCCTGGTAGAAATTCATCTATATGAAATAACCAGAAAGTTAGAAAATGGCCAGTACAATTGGATAATTAATCGCTTGGATGAAACGATTTTTCTCCCATTATATACCCATTTCTTAGACAGACGTAATAACAAAATATTCATATTTGATTTACTTACTAGTTTTACCTTTGATGAAAAAGCATTAAAGGTCATTGGATGACTTACCAAAATATAAATAAATAACATTAACTAATAAATCATTTGCTGTACTCATTCTATGAGTAATTCAAACTTTTATTTCTCCATCTGATTCTGTCTCTCTCACTCCTTGTCGTAACAGCAAGCCTTCTGCTAACCATTTTCAGACTAAAGAAAATGATCAGTTTTAATACCTTTGAAATACTCAAGAACAAGCTTGTGCTTGTCTTTGAAAAACTCGGTCTATTTTTCAATCCATTAAATGGCCAAATAATGGGAGGAAAAGCGTTTCATCTTTAGCTAGAAATTGGACAATATAAGTTCCCATTTTATAGCCAGTACTAGTAAAATGGTCATTTATTAGCTATAAAATGGTTTCAATTTCCACCAGGGTATGGCGGAGCGTATTGGTGTACTAGGTTTATAGAAAATTTCAAGTACTTGGTAAATAGGGCATAGCTGTTAATAGTGTAGATTTTGTTTTTATGTGTAACGTAATGTGTTAAAATAATTTTAAAAATATCAATAGTTGTAAATACGCAAGTAGAACAAGCCGAAGTTTAGCGAGGCCGAGAGCGTAAATTAATTTACAACCGATATTATGATTCGCGGTAAGTTGCGAATTAAAAGATTAAAAAAGCAAGCGAAAATAAATCTCAAATCAAATATTTGCTAAACGATTTTACGAAAATTTGAAAAATAAACATTATCATTGTTTTACATCGAATAAACGAAAATTCCGAAACAAGTAACGCGCTTTCACGAGTGTTTAATATTCTCGTGAGTCACGTGCATATTTAATGAAGCTTTTAACGCTGTAATTAAAGATTTTCGAAATTTAAATACCGATAATTCAGTTAGGCATTTTGGAAATTTCCAACGCAATTTGTTTTCCAAAAGTACAGTCTGCCCCATTACCGTGAATAATTAAACAGTTTTCGGCCGAGTATTTATTAAGTAGAAAATTTGCTTGGGCTGAATTATTGTTTGTTTTCATTATAAAAAATTCATGTATAACGGAATTCAACCATAAAGTTTACTATAAACTTATTTACGCAACAAAAATATTTCTGTCAAACATTTCTATACTCATTACTTAAAAAAAACTCTCTTTTCCATAACAATCTCAATCCTAGGCAACGTATCGAATAATTCGCCAACACCTCTGAAAGAGAAATTCATCACGCCTAAATATGCAAATAACGATATACACTCCATCCCATCTAGTCACGAAAACTCCACTCACTCCGACTATATTCGCTTTGAAATCGGCGCTCACCTCGTGTATGACTGCTTAAAAACTCACTCATTCCTCCCCTTTCCAAAAATAGCAAAACCAAGCGTCGACGTAATCTATACGTAAAAGAGCTCATAGCAGGACAAAGTTCCACGCCTAACTCGGCATAATGCGAAACGCGTACAGAGCCGATCAAATAATAATGATATTATAATGCATCGTCCCTCACGTGCACAAGCGAAACCGAGAGGAGGCTTCTCTCTATCGGGAATTCAGATTGCCAGTACCGACGACGTGCGGGGGTGGAGAGAGAGAGGATGCTTTTAGGGCAAACGCGCTGCATGTTGCAGGACAGTTAGGGGGGGCCGAGGAGTGTAGTAGCGGGAGCGGCAGTGAAGTTATGTATTCAGAAGAGTGGAGAGAAGGGTGAAGCCAGTGGAGGGTAGTTCTTTTTGGAATGTGCGAGCGAACTTGTTAATTTTTTGTAGGCATGCGCGCTCGCGCGAGGGTCTTCGAAAAGTTTTCGAGGATTTTCTTGCACGAGAGAAGCATTGTCAGGTTGTTTCAAAGGGATCCTCGTTTTTTTTTTTGTAAATGGAGAGAGTCGCTGCATAGTTTTTTCTTTTTATATTTGGTATTCCAGTCATTATTCGGTTTGTTTGAAAGAGATTTTTGAGGTACGAATTTTGAGCGGGTCGATTTAAAAAAAGGTTGGTTTAGAAGGGAGATTTTAACGAACCCGCGTTTTTTATTTGCAAATTTTCGAATTTTTTTCCACTGATCAAAGAATGGGGTGAGCAATTAAGTACTTTTTATCTGTGAATGTCTAACAATGTTCATCTGTTGAAACTCGAATTTAAGTGTCTAGTTAACGAACTATGGTGTAGCATAACGGCTGATTTATAGTTACGACGTGAATAAAAGCTTTAAAACTTTTGAATTTTATCAGTAAGATAGCAGTGTAGTCATAAAATAAATAACCCACATTAAACAAAGCTATTCTCTACTTTCTTACACAGTATTTATCGTTCCGTAAAATATGTAAATATATACTCCGGCTTAGCTGCCATAATCACCTCCAAAAAGGGGGCATTAAAGCAGCGGACCACTCAAAAGAGCCAAAAGTGTTATCACGATTAATCCAATTTTCCATCCTACTGTATACAAGACACATCGCAGCTCCACGACTCACAACACGATTTTCGACCTTTCGCCTTCACGGTGCACTAACTCCAAAACGCGCGAATGATAATTCTCCTAAGATCCGCCCGTATTTTCAAGGGCCGCACGGTGAGTGCGAAATCCAACTTCTCTCACTCTCTCTCTCTCTCTAACGTCGTCGACCCACGGTAATGGGCATGGAAATTATGTCAATTAAAAGCTCTTTTCATACTCCATAAAATCGCGCCCCGTCAAGTTTTTAGGTCAATTATTCCCCCAGCTGAGCGCTTGCTCGCCGTCTTAATGGTCTCTTTTTAACCACGTAAATTTCCCAGATAGCGGCGTCGGTATAATTAAATAGGTGTACACAGCGGTCCAATAAAAAACGAAAACAAACTACTCGAGTTAAGTTTTATATATACCCCAATCCTCGGTCTCCTCTGATATGCATCCTACTACTTATCTCCTTAAAAAAACCATGATATATCGCGTATCTAAGCACACAACATCACCTTGTGCAGTACCAAATACCAACCGAATACAGCGAGCGAATCATTCTACACTTATACCACGTATTGGATTCTTCCAATACTCAGAAAGCTAACCCAATCTCCCCTAGCAGTGATCGTACACGCACACATGCAAACACACACCCGCATGTATTAATGCACGTAACAAATATGCACCGCGCATTCACACACGGGGAGAATTCTCAGCGCGTATGAACACTCTTGCGATTCGAACATCGCACTTTAACCGGGAAGCTCTTGCTGTTGGCTTGCTCTATGCGAGCGAGCGCGGCTCGTTTTATGTCCGACGCAATTTCATAATCGATAATCGCCGTGCGGTCGGTAGCCGTGGCAGCCCCCGAGGTCCGTTGTATGCGCTCTCGCGCTTTCATTAGAGCCGCGAGGTGATGGAGTTTGAGAGTAGTGCTGGAGATCTTGATTAGGAGAGTGTGTGGGAATTTTTGGAGGTATAAAGGATGCCAAGAGCTTAGATCGTTTTTTTTTTATGAAATACTAGTAAGGGAATTTAGAAAGAATAGTGGAAAGGATGTATTTGTAATCTTTTATCACAACGCGAATATAAATTTTGTAATGTAATGTAGCTAATATTGACAGATAAACATGAGTTGGTTTGCCTGTAACGGCTGTTGACGTAAACAAGCTATTTTAATATTCAACCATTGTTGATATTACAATATACCTATTTGCCCATTTTACTATACACAATTAAACAGACCTAAAATCTACCACCAACGTGTTTCGTTCATCAATTGTTAGTTTTTCCGTTAATTCCAGCCGAACTACCTACAATGTTCCGAAACATTTCATTTTCATCTCGATCAAATTTCAATTCAAGATTAATTAACATTTTGACTACAATCCGAAACTCGAAACGCGCAACTTCAAGCGCGCGTTTTGCATTTCGATATACAATAGATCGGTTACATTGATCGAATTGATTTACATTCGACTGATACGAATGGAAACTATCAAGCCACTGAAATGGATTCCTGTAACCTCGCACGGGCCAATACGAATGGTCACGTAGAATATCAAAATATTCGTTACTGCGTTACATTACGGCGTTAATTGGGATGCACTAGCGGTTTTGCGAATGACGTATTGCAAGAATTTGTCAAGCTTCATACCGACTTAATTGCTTATATCAAGTTTTTTCCTGATTCATATTAATTAACAAGAAGTGCTAGTAGTATACAGTAATTCGTTCAATTTATCTACAAATTTACCTTTATAAATTAGTTTCGAATAACATTCTCAGAAAATTATGTAAAATATGTACGTTAAACATGGCTGAAACCCACTGCACGGCTTCTCATCAGAACTTTTAAAATTACGCCAACTATGTCTATGGCTTCTAACTTGGTAAATAACTCGAAATTTTAATTGAAAATGCTCGCAAGCTCGAAAATATTCGTTAATTAAGTATTTGTTAGTATTAACGTTACGCTAGGTATGTAACATAGTCATGCATAATTCTTTTCCCTACTCTACACCAGGAATGTTCAATAATTGTGCAAACAATGCGTTTCTCGCGTACTTGCTCGTACTCGCAAAAAAACAAAATAAAACTATGCACACACTCCCAAAACTCTCGTCGTCGTCGTCGTCGTCGCTACCGTACCGCCTCCTCTTCATTATACTTTTTCGCACGCGATCGTAACCTTCTTTTTCTTCCACTTTGGACGTCGTTTTTTATTCACACACACATACGCGTTTGCTCGAGACCGAAAAAGAAGAAACCTTAGATCTGGAAAAACACCACCACCACCACACTGAAAAATAGACAAACTTGAAAGCAGCCAGCATGGTGTACGGAACTGCGGTTACATATTTATTTCGAACGGAAATCCGTCCGAAGAGTTCTCTCTTCCCTTCCCAGCATGCATGCCCGTATTTTGCTGCGGAGACGCTCGCCGCGTAAAATAATTTTACACGATATATCCTGCACCGTACTCTGGAATTTATCGCGTATCGGTTCATGCTGCGCGCAGGGAATTTTCAAAAACGCGTATTATATACATACATACGTATTGATGAAGAATCGAAAACAAAAGGCAAAAGTTGGATCCCCTCGACGTTTTTATCTGCGCGTAAATATTTTCCGCTCCCGCAAATTATTATTAATTATAGGGGCGAGGTATTTCACTTGCAAATAATGGCGGGGGATCGTTGCTCTGTTTTACGCGGGGCACGAGAGAAGCGTGGGAGGGAAAAATTATTGCAGGACCAATTTAATCTACATTTGAATTCTATTCGCCGGAGAATTGTGTTTTATCGTTATCGTCGCACTCCCGCACGCGCGCACACACGGCGTCAATGGCATAAATTATTCATCTGATTGCCGGGGATTTGATTGTTGAATTATTTTGGTTCATTGTCTGTTGTTTTGCCCCGAGAATGAAAGACTGATACGATTATTCGAGCTTACCGAACTTGTTATGTCTCGTGTCATAATTATTTAGAAAGTTCCACATACCTATAAACAATAATTTCAAACCTAAAAATTTTAATAATACACATTTCACCTTTTCTTACCGTCAAAATCAAATCCTCCGTAAATCCATATTTTCGCAAACCCACGTCTCTGCTCATACATATACCGCCATCGATCTTCCGTCCCTTACACCCCGCGCCTCTCAAAATCCATTCCAATTTAATAATCGCAAAATTAATCTCCTCGTGCCCTCATATCCGTCCTTGCTCTGGGAAGCTCTCCACCTCACTAACGGCTCAGCCTCCCGCACTCCATTAACCCTTGCACTCCATATACCACAGGCAAAACCTAAACACAGAAGCCGTCCTCTCTCTCTCTCACACGCACGCGCGCATGCCCAGATAACGATCTTTTCCTCATTGTCGCGTGATAGGCGCTTACTGCAGCCCTACATCCCTTCTCTAGGACGCAATATCCTGGATCATAAGCAGAGACAGGGAGAGAGTGACTACGTGACGCTTCGAGACACACACACACACACACATACCCATACTCACGGTTGTATATATATGCATGGACGAATGCACCTTTGACGCGTAGACGGGGCGGCTATCCTGCAGGAATCAGCAGCAGGAGTATAGCCTCATTGTCGTCCTCGACGTGTACATATACGCCTATCCCTCTCTCTCTCTCTCTCTCTCTCTCTCTACGGTATAACGCAGCAACACACACACACACGCGCGCGGTGCGCGCGGACGACAAATGATCGGAAACGTGCGTTTGATCCGTTGGGGGGTGGTGAGCATTCATCAGAGGGAGTAGAGAGAGCGAGAGAGAGATACGTGACGCGTCACGCGTTCGTCTTGGTATATGTATAGGGAGAGAGGATAGGATTTAGAATGGAGCGAAGGGGAGTTTGTGATCGCGCAGGTGCTACACTATACGCTATAGATGCGCGCGTGTCTTACGTGATCGCCGCGCGTATACGACGTGGGTTGAGGCATGCTATTGAATGTGTACCGAGGGGAAATATTTGACGCACGTGGAGGTAGAGAAGTGAAGGGCGCGTACGTTATTCGCGTACGGCGGACGCATAGTTCGAGAGTTTCGAGAGATTTTTCAGGCGGTGTGAGGCGTGTGCTGGAAGGTGTAGTTCAGAGATGGTGGAGAATTTGGGTATTTATGGGAGCTTTATTTGGAAATAAGAATAATAATAAATATATAAGAATGTATAGGTTTCTTTAAAAAGAATGTTTTGTAATTGAATATTTCAATGGGTTATTGGTGTTGATGGTGATAGTTGTCTTTTTTCAAGTAGAAGTTTGATTTTTGTTAGTTATATTGTTATTAAATTGCCGTTAGTCATATTCAGATTATATTGAAATATTGAAGAACACGATTTACTACTTTAGTATAGACAAATTAGATTTCAATAATAATATGATTTTTCAAACATGAATCAATTGTGATGTTGATAAAGATTTATTAATAAAGCTATTATGCTATTTGAAATTCATAAGCGATATTCAACCGTTCCATGAATATATCAAATCGGTATTCATTAACAAATATAAATAGATATTTATTGATTGAACAAATCCAATAGCTATTATGAGGTAATAAACATTGAAATGCTTATTGATCAATATGAGTGGATTGCTATTGGAGATATTGAATAAACAAGCTTTATGTATTTCAATACGAAAAATTTTGGTTTTTCTTATTAAAATGAAGTTTACCAATAACCGTGGATAACCGTAGAGAGTGTTATTATATGAATTGATACAATTTTGCATTTCATGTCGTACTAAAAAACCGATCATTCCAGGCATTATAGTAAAATTATATAAAAGTCAAACAAATAACACCTTCAATTTTAATCCGGAAACATATAAAAACAATACCCAACCTCATCATTTCGCGCCGACAAATCACGCCATTTCAATTGTTCTGCTCTCGTTCGCCGCCTCCGGGTAAAAAACACACACACACACACACACATATCCCGCACTACTAGCCTCCTTTCGCACTACGTAACTGGAGAAGGGTAGGTAACTGAAAAGTCCCTACGTGGCACAAAAGAACGCAGTGGAAGGGAATGATTAATGAAAAAGTCGGATATAGGTTGCTTCTCCCCCTCTTTCTCTCTCTCTCTCTCTTTTCGCCTTTCCTGCACCTTCGGAAAGGAGAACAAACGCCGCCGCTGGCGTTCGCCCGCGATAAAGGTTCTCTCGTCTCCCCTCCCGTACGATAGTCTCTCTCTCTACACCCGAAGACGACGAGAAAGAAGAAGAAGAACGAACGATAGTTACGATTTTCTCGGCAGCCAGAAAGAGAGAGCTTTGGACACACGCCAGTGAGCTCGATGAGTGCACAGGTGGCCACGTTTATAAATGCAGCCCCGAATAATACTCTCTCTCTCTCACTCGCCCACGTATACACCCCCATGACGAAGAAGAAGTTTTACGAGAGATCGATACCTTCACCCGGCCAGGCGAGCTTGCTTGCTTGCTTGCTTGCTTGCTCCGCGTCGTCGTGTCCGTATATCCATCTCTTTCGTAGAGATGGGGAAACGTAGGTGAGGAGGGGAAGAGGTGTGTGTGTCTGTGTGGGCTAGCGTTTTCTCGGGCATTAAGACAGTTAAATATTTATGACTCGCGTGTTCGGGTGGCACACGCGACGGGACGAAATTGCCTGCTTGGCTTTGGATTTTCGGATTTCTTGACTCTTTTTTGGAGGAGGATTTCAGGGTTGACGAACGTCGCGCGCAGTTGTCTTGCAGTGGGATTTAGAATGATTTTTACGCTGCAGTGAGGATTGTCGTGGTTCAATTGTTGTTTAATTTAATCAAGTCAAATCGCTTGAATTATTATATTGAATATAATAAGTTACGTGTAAAGTTGAAGTATATAACATATGAGTAATTTATTACAAATTAATAGAATTTAGGGATTATAAATTCAATTTTAAACTTTTTGAACTTTATTAGTGTCAAAGCCGAATGAAAAATTAATTGAACTGTTAGTGAATCCGAATAAATTTATATTGCAATTAAATTTTTGCTAGTACCAGGAAAAAGTATCAAAGGATTTTTAATGAAAAAAAATTTCGTCAATGCTCACTTGTATCACAGAAAATTTTTCATTTACAATTACGTAATAAACAAAATATCGCAACTTCTATAATTATCGTTCAAACTGCATCATGTTTACTTGCCATAACCAATATCTCAGATAAACGCTCTTATTTATTTACCATAATCCGTCGACAACAACTCGCACATAGCCATCATCGCCGATTGCGAACAATGCATTCTCAATCATTAGTATACCCAAAGAAACGAAGAACCCTCTCGTTCGTCCCAATAGCGCGTGCGCAAAATAATTGAAGCCTGCGCACAAGCCACGCGCGTCTCTCCCAGCCGGTAGCTGCAAAAAAGCCAACGCGATTCATCGCGGACGAGTGAACTTCCTAATGAACGGGGACGCTTAAGCACTAGTAGGGGGGGGCGCTCCGGCGTCCATTATCGCCGAGTCGATATCTATGTGTACAACTCTTTCTCTCTCTCTCTCTCTCTCTCTCTCTCTCTCTCTCTCTCTCTCTCTCTCTCTCTCTCTCTCTCTCTCTCT
>JAYJLV010074871.1:0-42680 GCA_036873485.1 Torymus texanus
TGTTAATACCTGTGTTCTTACATCGATAACTTTTACCTTTCCCAATATGCAAGTTTTCTTTGATCTCAGAAAACGTATTAAAATAATTTCTCGTAATGACGGTGAAATATTCATTTGCCGTTAAGAAAGATGTTATTCAATCAATATTATGTTACTTTCGCATAAAAGCGTGTTTCTTTAAAGTTAGTACATACGTTGTTAGAATTTAGCATTAAGTTCAAGAAAATGCTTTCTTTAGCGTTAATGTGTATACCATTGAGTTGAAAACATTGGTCCTCCATTTTGTGCATGGTTTTATTCATATTAATAATTGACATTTATAAATTTCGTAATAGAGACAATGAAATATTTACTTGCGGTTAAGAATTATGATATTCATTCAAATGTATTTTATATTCGCGCGAATAAACACTTTTTTAAAATTAATAAATACATCTTAAGAAATTTATTGTAAGTTCAAAAATGCATTTTTTTGCTGTGAAGGTCTGTGGCTTAGAATATAAAATGTGGATCTTTCTCAGTATGTATGTTTTCTTTGGTTTTAGTAAATTTCATTAGAAGAAGGCTTTCTTTAAATAAAAATCGTTATTTTTTGAAACAAATATTTTTTAGCTAAATTAAAGAAATATTTTTTCAATCTGAAATAATATTTCTTTAACAGGAATTGGTCAATTTAATGTTATCTATTTCTTTGAATCAAAAGTGTTGTCCTATTGAGCCAAAGATTATTTCTTTAGTTCAATAAAATAATGCATTGACTGCACCTAGTTCATTGATTTTTTAATTTCAAACAAATATTTGATTGACGCAAAGACATATTTCTTTAATACAATGAAATTTTCTTTGATCCAAAGAATTCGAATTTATTTTGACCATCAAAGAATTATTTCTTTGATTCAAAGAATTTTTTTTCTCAGTGTATACTATATGAAATCGGAGCAGATCGCGTGACGGGCGCGATAACCGCATGTGCCTGTGATGTTTGGATGATATGTGTATATATCTATAAGCTCGAGTGCCCGTCGAGATGCGTGTCTGCGATGCGGTTCTTTGAATTTTCCACGATTAATTATTATATATATGTATATGGTAGAGCGTCGGTACGATGAACGGGCCGCTATATATACGCGTATAGCGGTGCTAATTTACCGGCGAGAGATGCATCATCGTTAGCGAGTGATAATTGGTATACCGGTATGTGCGCTGTGGAAGTTTTCTGGTAGGATGTTTTTTTTCTATTGGTTGTTTTTGATTAAGTTTAGATAAGTGTAGTGTAGTATTAGGTCAAGATAAATTTTGAATTTTAATCTGCAACAACTTTGGAGGTTTTACAAAGAAATTTTTCATTAAGAATATAATTTTAAACTTCAGAGCCTGAAGATGGGAAGGCCTACTTAGATAAGCTATTCTTTTTTTCGTTTCATCGTCCATTATAATAGTAGAGGATAAGTAACCGGCGAGCAAATCGACTGAAAAATTACTTTGCCTTTAAGCTCTTCAATTGTTCGGAAAGTTTTTCATAATGCCCCATTGTGTTTCACCAGCATCAGTCTATGTACTTTAAATCACAATATTTCTTCATACACCCATAATACTATACTATTTATATTATTTATCATTATAGAATTCCTCCACACTTCGTTATCTACACAAACAAACATCAAAATGCTACGTGTTACCACTATAATTAAATCTTTAAAAAATCGTCCTAATCATCATGTACGTATATTCATATAAATACCCGTCTAACATATTCTTCAACTCCACATACTAAAAAAAGAAAATCCCCCAGTTATGATAATCTGACATACAACCATCACAGCGGTATATTCTTGCGAAACGATATTCAGATTGACGGCGAGTCACCGCGTCGCCGCAACGGCTAACGGAAAAGCACTAAAACTCAGTGGAAAACAAATTTATCATAGCTCGCTCGCTCGCGACAGCGTAAATTGAGCGTCAAACCATTCGAGCTCTTGCTTGCTCCTCTCTTCGTCCCAAATAAAACGGCGCGAAATTTCGATAACCATAGAGAACGCGGGCAAGTAGGCCACTGAACGTGAAAATAAAGCAAAAAAAAATGCTATACCACCTCACAGAGAAACATCAAACGTATGAGTTGACGATAACCCTATCGTGAATATGTGTGTGTGTGTATGTTAGCCCCCCTCAAAAGTCTTTCCAACGCTTTCCATGCGCGAATACCAGTTGCCCATACGCACGCGCTCTTTCCTCGCTATATACCGACCCAATTTCCCGCACAGTATGTGTGAGTGAGTATGTTTACAGTTATTAGGAGCAAGCGTACACCGCGTAATCGAATGCAAGCTTATACGCGCGCGCGAGAAAAAGAGAGCATAATAGTCGGGTGGTAAAAAAAAGGCGCATTTCTCGCGTCGAGTGCTTCTCTCACTCTACGTGGAATTAACGGCGTGGTAGCGCCGGCAGACCGCGTCCCGGGTTAATTGTGTTAATCGAGGCGATTTATGCACGTATAGTAGTGTGTGTTTGTGTTTGTACGCTACATGTATATATATATACACACACATACATTTTCGTCAATGTGTGCTTATGATATATGTGTACAGGTGTTGTTTATGGCAATGCGTGCGGGTTATATATATATATATATATATATATATGTATGCGGAAGAGAATGACTGCAATGATTTATGATGGTCGAAATCGGGTTACATATAACGCACTGATACGAAAGATCTTTTGCACTTTTTGTTATATACTTGAGGAAGAAGGTCTCGATGAAATTGTCAAATTGTTGAGATATTTCACGTAAAAATTAATTGACCAGAGTTATATATTGCCGGAACGGACGAGTGTCGTAAAGTTTTTGCTTTTTCTTTCCCAATTTTGGTAATTTAAAATGATA
This sequence comes from Torymus texanus, assembly GCA_036873485.1. Lineage (NCBI taxonomy): Eukaryota > Metazoa > Arthropoda > Insecta > Hymenoptera > Torymidae > Torymus > Torymus texanus. Next base: position 2,888 of record JAYJLV010074871.1, read on the forward strand.
CACTTTATGATCGCGGCGAGCGAGGTAAAAGTTTCGTATAGTGAAAAATCGATCTGTTTACTTTTACCGCGAGCTCTGCAGTAGTATAAAAGTCATTTGGAAGTAGTTCAAACTAGAATTGTACTTTGGTGTGTACGCGTCGATGGATAAGCAATCGATTTCGAATGACTAAGATATATTACAATAATAACGTCGCTTTTAATAATTCTAAATGATTAAAATGAAATTATGGTTTTTAATTATAAAACTCTTATTTTATTTCGATTAAATACGCTAGTATAAAATTTTTCATTAAATTTTTCTTTTATAATCAAATAAATATTAATCAATCAGTCACTACTACTATCTTTACCATTAAGATTCCCGATACTATCCACAAATGTATACTCTACCATACTACCCCTTCTACAATAAATCGTTTTCCATCTCAATGAAATACCCTTTCAAAACTTTCTCGAAAATCCCTACGACACACACATGCATCCCATTATCCTTACAGGGTATACGTGTATACATCCAGAAACCGCGAAATCGAACGACCACCACTGCCACCGCACATCGCGTTGGAGGCTGAAAGGTTCTATCGTCACTTGGACACATCATCATTCTCTCTCTCTCTCTCTCTCTCTCTCTCTCTCTCTGTCTCTCTCTCTCTCTCTCTCTCTTCTATACAGCATCACCACGCACCGCAGCACTACACGCCACTCGCGAGGACTATTTTCGCGGTGGCGCGATTCGCGAGAGAGATCGTATAGCTTAAAATAGCCACAACTCTAGACGCTGTCTCCGAGAAAACGAACGAAAGGGTGAGAGTAAGCGCAAGAGCGATTGAGCGTGCCAAAAGCCCGAAGAGCCGTTGCAACGAGAGAGAAAGAGCATGCGTATGTATATAATATATAATGTGTCTGTAGTCTGTATACGTGCAGAGTATATACGACGGTACGGTTGATGCGAGCGGTTTATTGTCGCGTGCGTGCGAGTAGGCACGCGACAGTTTAGATGAAGAGAATAAGATACCGTGTGTTGTTTAATGAGTTTAATTAAGGAGAGGTTATAGAGCGAGAGCTGCAAAGCTCTGGTTTTGGATGGAGTGTGCTTGCGAAAGCTTGATGGGTATACACATTGTGTGAGATATAGGATTGAGGATGGAGTTTAAATTGATGCGGCTATTGTTTTGTGATTCGGATGGTAGAAGAGAGTATTTTTGGAAGTTGTTATGGGCGATGGTTTCTTGGTTAATTTTAATATAGGAAGTGAAATGTGCTTGGGTGGATAATAGAAATAAATTTTTTAAAAATGTTATATAACAGCTGCTATACAAAACTAAGACTTTCGAAAATCGTAAAAACCCTTTATCTATGTAGAAATGAAAATTTTCCAACGCGAACAATATCACAGAAGTATATTACATCACCTTGCAAAAATCATCAACTTTCGTTCTCCTACTTACACAATCGTATCATACCAACCAACATTCTTCTACAGCATATATACAACCCTTTTTTTCCTTCTATCCAGACTACAACGCTCGCGAAATAATGCGCCCACTACGGTGCAGACGAGAGTGAGATAAGAACAAATAAAAATCGGCGCCATCTTTCTTCTTCTTTCAGGCGTTCGCGTGTGTGTAGTAACTCACAGCGGAGAAAACTCATTCGGCGGTGTCTTCGCGGCGTTATATCAAAGGTGCGCGTGTAGCGATTTACACCCCGCGTAAAACTTTTCACCGCCGACTGCGAAAAGTCAACGGTGGAGGAGCCTTTTGTTTATACGGACCATTAATTTTACGCTATTTAACGATATTTTGGTTTTTTATAAAGTAAAAGAGAGTGAATGAAAAATACGAAGTTTATTCGGGAACGAAGAGATTTTGTGTTGTTGAACAAAGTGTAATAGAATATTGGAGAAAATATTTGTTTCTGCGTTTGGAAATGGAATGGATATTTTGAATTTTGAAGTTTAATTTGAAAATCCATTCTTGGAACAAAATAAATACGATATTCTGCAGTATAGTATGTACCTAAATTTCGAAAAATTGAAAACCTGTCGAAATACTGAATTTCCTATTATATACACATACAACCAAACCAATCCATATCGAAACACCCGTCACCATCGCGCATTTACAACTAAGAACCCTATTCACCGACTGAACAAACAAAGCACACGCATACACACATCTCGCAGCGCCATCGAAAGCTCGAAAATTCAGCGACTAGATTTACGACCGTTGTTGCTGCTGCTGTAGTCGAAGCTCTACCAACGTTGGCAGCCGTTCGTTCGCACCGTGCAGACCGGACTAGGATGAATTTACGAGACGGCAATGTTCCCGACTGCGCGTCTCTGTGTACTAAACGGGATATAAGTGAATCGTGTGTACAAGGGAACAGTGAGTTCACGCGAAATGTTTAGCGGCCCCCGCGCTTGCGTGCGTGATTATATGGTATAATAGTTGGTAAGGTATGATTGAGATTCGTGGTGAGAAAAGGCCTGATGAGGTTGAATTATTAGGTGCTGAGGTGGTTGAAATGCTCACTTTTTTGTTCGTTTAAGGGATTATTGTATAGAAGCTACTCGTGTTCTGAGAATAATGAATTGTATCGTGTAGAGGTCGATATAAGGTAAAAGTAAGTGTAGTCGAGCGGAAATATTTTCGATACTGAATGTGTAGAAGAAAAGATATACTATATAGAATATGTTACGGAGGTAAAAATTCAGTTGCGTAAAATATAATGGCGCAAACATTGTACTACGAGACCTTCGAGAAAATGAAACAAAATTTCGCTAAACACGCGGTTGTTCTTTTTTCTATCGAGTAGGCCAAGGTCGCGTATGTATAAAAAAAAACAAAGCGAAAAAGTTTTACTTCTTACCTAACCAAACTAGAACGTTATATATCTAATCGTATATAATTATTATGTATCTTTTGGATTTCCTGCGCACATAATACATACGAAACCCAAGGCTTCGACTAAATTTTTCACGAAGCAATGAATATATAAACGACGTTACATATACATTAATCATTCCACTGATTATAATAGCAAACAAAAAATCAACCGCAACACCGCATTGTAAAAAAATAATAATCCGTCCTGTGAAACCTATTCAAAAGATGTTCTCTCAATAGACGACCGCCGCTTCAAGCCGCACACGTATATATATAAGCCTCTCTATATCATACCGGTACACTCGCACGAACGCTTCATACAAGACGGCCGACAATTGGATCAACCCTATATATATATATATATATATATGTATACGTGTGAATGCCATCACTCTCGCACGCGTATTGAATGATGAATGCGAAAGCTGGACACCCGATTAGCCTCTCGCTCGGTACCGATTAGCCATCTCTCTCTCTCTTTCTCTCTCTATTTCTCTCGTATGTATATATATACGACTAGCAGCCCTAACGATGCATTAACTTGATTAATTGCACGATTGTGCGAGACAAGTCGCGCGGAAGGAAAGTGTTATTATACGCGCGGATTTGTGCGCGCTCGCCTGCGCGGCTTCCGCCGTTATCGGCGGTGCAGGAAGTTCTAACGTCGCGTGGGTGTCGCTCGAGCACATATATGGTTCTCAACCTATATGTGGGATAGGGTAAGAGAAAGAGAGAGAGAGGACTTTCACGATTGTGAATGGAACGGAGAGAAAGAGAGGCGTGATTCGTCAGAGAGTGCGAGTGGGTTGGTGGATAGGTGTGATTATGGTAGGGCATTATAGTTGAACTTTGCTAATTGTTGTCGAGTGAATTGGAGATGTGGAGAAGGTAGAAGAGAAGGTGATGCGAAGGAGCTGAAACTCGAGTCAAAGGTTAACAACCTTTAATATAAAATTATCTCGATGATATAGGCCATTAAAGAAGATAAAAGAATTTTGAGGTTTTTTATGATGTAAATAGAATGAAAATTGTTAGGAGTTGAATCACATTGTTTTCATGAATACTATGATAATAGTGTTGCAGTTGAATGGAAGTAAACATAAAAGTTCAGTGGTATCGCTTAAAAATAGATATACGTGTGCAATCTAGGGTAATGATGTGTTTCTGAAATAACATCACTCCGCTCTTCTAATCACCTTATTTTTACAAAAGTTGTTTTTGAAATAAAGCTACTTTGATAAGACGATTTGAGAACACGATTTTATTTCGCTATAATGATAAAAGAAGTTGAAATATGTGCATTTCGAAGCAATCACGTGCAGTATCGCTATAACGATTAAAAAAAAAGCCAAAACATATTTACAACTCAAATAAAGTACCGAGAATCTTTCTGAAGCTTTTTCTGTATCAAGATGAATTCCACGAAACCCCGCAAACGTAGATGACAATATACTAAGAAGAGTACTCTTAGACATTACATTGTCATAACCCCCTCCTAGTTTCTCATTTCTCGAAAACCCGCATGTTCGCAATTTGTAGCACAAGTGACGAACAAGCACACACATACACACTGCGACTCGTTATATACCCGAACAATTATTATCTTTTCCTAAACTGCGCGTTTCTTTGAAACTCCTAATTAGCGTTTATTTTTATACTCTAAAAGATGCTGCTACTCTCGGTGACATCTTGTATGTATGTGATATTTTATGAACTCGCTCGTTTAACAGATTCCACGAGCCTTCCGTACGCAGATTTCTTTTTTTATCGTCGTTCGCGACCTTATTTGTGCTACATTGTAACGGTAACAATAACGATAGTCTATCTCTCTCTTTCTTGCTGACAGTAATGACCACGATGAATCGACGACATCGCTCATTCAATGTGTGTATAGCATACGCAGACATGACGCTCAGCTTTTTTTCGTGAATCGACTTATTCAAACCTTTTAAGAGGGCAATCGTCACTGGCACATAAAAAGTAGAACGTATATAGGGTATAGTCGTCGACTTATCTGACACTATACCTGCTTATCACTCTATTTCCAATAATTAAAATATACGTCGTAAAGATCTGAATTTAACTCTGCGTCTTTCATTATTTATTAATGAAAGTGAATACATGTACCTTACGTTAAAAAAGAATGCACGTCTCATATTACTCATAAATGCAAGATTTCCATAAACCTTCGTTTCCAGGCCACCCCCACGTACTTTCTTCCACCTTCGCACGTCTCAGCTGGCTATAAACTATTCCCTCACAAATGGCCCATCGTTACACGTAGCTTTTTATAAGCGATAACAATGTCAATTACAACGCCGCGCCGCTCGATTCTTCTATACACGTATATGCACGCACACACACATACACTATATTACACCAACGCTTCTGCATACATAAAATCCGTGGTAGGTTATTAAATGCTTTAGCGTAGGATGCCTGCCTACCTATAAGAGTAAAAGTAAGAAAAAGAAGGAAAAAAAGGGTTGGAATAGAGCCGCGTGTGTGAAAGACGCGGAAACGCTATTATTCAGCGCGTCTCGCAGGCTTTCTCGCCTACACATACGCTCACCTCCGGTATATTTACACGAGTACAGGTATGTATATACGCAGTAAAGCGAGCTTTTAATCATCGCACCCACATGGCGATAGATATACCACCGGGAGCGACGATCGTTTCCACGGATCGATGGCATACTACTTGCGCGAAATGCGAGAAGTATCTTATACAGCAGCTGTTACAAGATGCGTGTGTGTGTATGGGTATATCTGAGCATCATCGTTGTTAGTATATGAATATATATATGTATATACAGCAATTTTTTTTCTTTGTGCGACGATGGTTTGTTAATTTGTATTTACGATCGAGTTGAATGCGTTATTAAATTCAAGAAAGACGGGCTTCTTATTGGGTTTATGATGTCACTTTATAACGATGTCTTATTTGCTCGAGTATTTTTTTTTTCTTTCTTCATGAGTGGGATGATGGTGTGCGCGGTTACTTGCTTTGTGTACTTTTTGAACGAGAAGGAAGAAAGTTTTTCCGCTAATTGATCGTTCGTATAGAAACTTTATTAATATAAGAGATCGCTGGGATTAGTATAAATATATATGTATATGCGTATGAACGCGCGGGCTATTTTGAAATGTGAATCTAATTGAGATCGTGAGCTAATAATAGCATAAACACAGAGGGATATATTATTATTATACCGTTTTTTAAGAGGCTAATTAATTCGTAGGCGATTAAGGCTTGTAATTAATTTATTATTCATTTGGAATTAGTATAGTGAAAGCGATAAGCGATATATAGATATTAGGAGTAAACTTTGGTAATTGTTTTTATGGTTAAAAGTATATATCTTTCCGTAAAGTCTATACGTTATTATTATTATTATTATTTCTATTTTATGATACGGGAAGTATATAACCAAGAATATGCTTATCGCTTTGGACCGACAATGTAACTTATCAAGTATGATTAAACATTTATTCAAAGAAACCCTTAATAATATTGTTTTCTACAGTGTCGTATACATAATCAAAAAATGCTATTCTGTATTATACCAATTCTTTTCAAAGAGATATCAGATCTACATATAAACAGCGGGACAAACATAGCAATCAAAATAAATTTGTCGCGTATAACTGCCGAAACTCGCTTTAAACCCGCTACACCAACATATAGCGTTTATCATATCGCCGATCGATATAATGTCCCACGCACGTGAGCTTTCGAGCAAGACGGAGAAATTACTTGGTCAGTTGTTATATACCGGTAACAACAGAGTCTCTATACTTTAGCCGAACTTTGCTCATTTACCGAGGAAGAGACTGTATCCGAAGTGGTGGAATATTACGTATACGATGGTATGAGAAATCGAAGGTTCACCGTACCAGTCGAGTTTCATATAACGACGTCACACCTTCCCCATAACTTTCCGATCGATTATCCTGCTGTATAATACTTATACATGTATATATACATATAGATGTATACTTGGAAAATTATGCTCACGATGTGGTAGACACATCTGGTCGAAAGTTCGTCGTACTCCTTGTGCGCACGTGGGTATAATGTGACAACAGTCTCGGAAGCACTCGTTAGTCAATATTCATCGCCTGCTGCGTACTGCGACAATCATAATAAAACCCACCGGATTTTTCAATATTTTATTAGATTCCCTTTGACGAACTGAACAACGTGTATGCGCGCGACATACATTTCAACTTTAGCACACACGAATACACTGCACTAGTCTGTAAAGTTCGTATAGGGAAAGAAGGAGAGAAAGAGAGATAGACAACGACGACACATTGCCGCAGGAGGCAGCAGCCTTTCATCCCTCATTGCACGGACGGTCGAACGTGTTCGGCCAGGCACGCTGCCAAGAAACAAGCACAAAAGTGCAAACGGGCAAAATAAAGAGGCAAAGAGAGAGAGAGAGAGAGAAAGCGAAAAATGGGTCATCGTGTACCCCAATAAATTTTTCGGAATCTTTATCTGCCAGGGTAGTCGTCGATTCGACGACAACGGCGTACGCTCGTTTATCATTGGCGTGTGACTCTCTCTCTCTCTCGCTTGAAGAGATAGCTGTGAAGTCGAGAGAAAGAAGTAAACAAATATATAAATGTGTGTGTGTGTGTTTTCGTATCGTCGAACACGGAGTGCACATCATGCGATAAAAGTGATTCGAGATAGAGGAAGTATGCGGTTCATTGAGAAAGAGAGAATGCTTTAAATGTTTATATACACGCTACGTGTATTATTCAGCCTAAGTGTTGTGAAACTTATAGCTCGAATGCACTAAAAGTTGACACCGCGGTTCATTATATTAATATTTATGGGTACGCAAAGTTTCGTAAGTTAACAATGATCGTAATTAAAGTTTGCTTTTCATTTTATATCATTTCCCTTCGCCGCGCATTTATATATTTATATTATATTCTACGATAACAAGCTTTATGTTACGCGATCCCGAAACTCTCTATACGCAACTGTATTACGGTCTTTTTACGAAAAGAAAAAAATAATGACAATAATAAACTCCAGCGACCCAGATATTTCCTTTTCAATCCATGCGAACCTAAAAAAATGCCTATTGTCACGCCACAACACTATATATATATATATATATCCCCACTCCAACCGCTAATTTCAAAATAACACCCGCACCATTTTTTTCCCAAACGTTCTGTGCGCTGACGCAATCGACGACACTGTATAGAGAGAAAAAAATGCGTCCTCTCTTTTTCTTTCTCTCATCGCATTATCATCATCCATACGCGCGCGGTGTTTATTTCGTGAGGGAAGAGAGGAAGGATATCCCCTTTTGTCGAAGCTCGCGCGCGCGCGTACACGCGTTATCCACACCGGAAGTCGCGTCGCGTATATATACCTGCTCGCTCAGCGTTTCCTGTCCCCCTTTCACTCGTGCGGGTGCGATATATTCGACTATACGTATATATGTATATATACGTATATAGCAACAGTAGCAGCATGCGCTTTCTTAAGTGCATTGTACGCTAGAGAGAGAGAGAGAGAGGCGTGTGCAACCCCGCACGCGACGAGTACGCGTGCGTGTGCACAGTGTAACGAAAGAAGAAGAGGAAGATACTTGAGCGCGGTGTAGGTATATGGAAAATGTTTTCTAAAAGTTTCTCCCCGGTATATGTGTATGTTTACTTTGTTGGGAAATAGTTGGTCACTTTTTGCGTGATGCTGAGGTTGAATGTAAGTATACTGTATATGTGCTTTGTGTTGGAATTCATTTCCAGCGGTTTCACGTGTGTTATCTACTTTACGCGCGTGCGTGCGTGCCTGTTGTTTGTGTTAATGAAAATTAAGAAAGATGAGACGTGTGCGAAGTTTGTTACAAAGTTAACGTGGAATCTTGCTTGTTTAAGCTGCTAAACAAATTATATGTATAATACGTGGTTGCTTACGGTGCACGCAATATAGAAAATCTTGACACGTAACAAATCATTTTGAATATATATATATATATATATATATATATATGTGTGTGTATATATATATGTGTGTGTATATATATTGCGATAGCCATGTAAACATTTCTCTTTTAATACATTTTTAAATATTCGCGTTACAATTCAAATATTAATGCCGAGATACGATGGTTGTAAGTAGGCACATGTGCAAATATTTATTTATCGTGGTTTTTTAAATGCGCTTCTGGAAAACATGCATTATTTATAAAATGATTTAAATTTGAAATGTATGTATATACGTTAAAAATATTCGTTTCTATTATATCATGCATTGTGAAATGAAAGGAAAACGATAACAAATGAAACGGCTCTATCTAAAAAATTATGTGGTACCTTACCATGTAAAGATAGTAGCTATATAGCCATATCATAATTTAAAATAGTCTATAGTTGAAACATCGTCCAATAACATTTAACATTAACAAAGCAACCTGAATTGTTCAAAATAAATAAAACTCGTTCGGATAAATCGAAAAAATAAAAAAAAAATAGGTTCGACAAAAAGCGTCGCGCGAACCCGTAAAACCACAAAATCATTCAAGGCCGTTTTATTACACCTGCGCGCGATTAAAGCACGCGCGTTCCGCACATTCTCTCCCTTTGTCATGATCGGGTGAGCGACACGTTTACTACCTCTTCTCTCTCTCTCTCTCGCGCGCGCGCTCCCCTTTTCCTCCTTTTATTATTCTCGAAGGAACGACCTTCCTTATCGCCATGCTAAATCTAGCTCGTTCTCTCTCGTTCTCTCGCGGAATCGGGTTAGCTTCGTCAAAGATAAGCCGGCCGGTCGTATATACATACATACATACATACATACGTATATATTAGGTACTACACAGCGCGTGCGTGCGTGCGGCGTTAGAAAATCCATCGTCACGTCGCGTATGTATGTATGTATGTATGTATACATAGCCACTTTACTCGGCTCCGCGCGCTGCTTGACACGCGAACTTGTGAGGGCAATCAATGCGCCCTGTGGGTCAGCTAGCGCAAGTTTTAGCCGTGTGTACTACACGCTTTATGGATTTTCTACCGAGCGCTCAAGTTTTCTACCTGCTATGTGTATGTATACGACCTAGTTTGTTTTTTTTTTCTTTTTAATAATAAAAGACCGGGTTACGCAAACGCCGTGTGACTGTCAATGCCCGATACCCCGAAAAGGAGGCAACAGGGGTGGATGTTACCCGGGACGATGATAATTTATTCAGTCGTAAGGTTTTTCTTTGAATGTATAACGGCCGTAAAATACGTGCTTTGTTTTATAGCCATGTAAATGAATACAGTTTTAATTTAAAAACATATACTTGTAAAATGTTAATCGATATATCGAAGGAAAAGTTTTTTTCAGAAGTACATTATGCTTGAGTTTCTCGTTTGAATAAGATATTTACCCAAAACAAATTTTAATTAGAGAACAGTAATTACGCTTTACAAAGTATTTCGCAGTGTGTATATACAGAAAACTGATTTATTCTCTTTCGGAGTCTTGGAAACTATTTTGCGCAAAGTCAAAAGTACGCGTTTGAACATTTCTTCGGGGAGAAATTTTCTCGATTTTTACTGGGCGAATGATTGTTTTAAACTTTCCGTCTATGCGCTTCCAGCACGCGAAGTTTAATTTCATGAAAATACCTTTCGCAAAGAAGATATTATTTAATGTTAAACATTAGAGAATAACCTAAGCTAATTTTCTTATATAATGCTTTTTTCATCAACTTGACGTAAATTGTAGAATAAATAAATTTCTAGAAAAAATATCTACAATTGAATGCATCTTTATCATCTGTAAGCCTAAAACTAAAAATATATAATATTAACAACAACACCTCGCTCGCCCGCCAATTTTCCTTACTCCTATACAAAACAAAATCCACCACTGATACCTCGCTCCGCGCTTTTTCCTATTCTACACGCGGATCATTCGAGGCACGCACAGCGGCCGTATAAAGAGAGTTTGAAATCCAAGAAGCGCGCGCGCAACCGTAAAACAATGCGCTCGCGTGGCCGGTGCGTATATAAAAGGCGCGGTGCGTCGTAAAAAAAACTTGCCTCGCTATACCACCACCACAACAGCAAGAGCTTTTTTTCGGTTTAGTGTCAAAAGTTAAATTGCAGGTGGGGAAGTTGCCGTTTCTTTTTTTTTTTTTTCATTTTTTATAAAGGTAATTTAAGGCTGCTGGTCATTGTGCAACGTTTTATGGTGCATCGAAGATTAAAGAGGAAAGTTTTGAATTCTTCTTTTCTTTTCGTTCTCTTTCTTTTACGATAGTTGGGAATGATGAATTGTTTATTTTGGGAATTGGTTCGCGCGTTGCGCTACTCGTTGGAACGAGGTTACGGAATTTGATGATACGGTTTCAGGAGAGGATTACGTATACTGACCGTGAAGAGGCCATTGTGATGATACTTTCCCGAAATAGCATACGCTATGCATATTTTCGTTCCACTTTCGCTAGGCACAGTTAGTGAAGCGTACATTATATATACGTAAGGTATATTGTATATTCTATAGTTTAGAAGAGTATAATACAGAGGTCAATGTCCTCGTCGTATTATCGAAATGAACAACTCTTACGATATTTCAAACTGAATTAATTTTTTATAAACTTTATAATCGTAGAAATATTATTAGACACTATACGTGTGTTTATTTTAATGGTATATATTTTATTAGAATAAATATAATGCACCCAATGTATAGCATAACATTCCCACATTAATATCAAACGTAAGTTCAGCAACTTTCACAGAAAATAATGCAACTTAGAAAGTACCAACTATGCTAACGCCGCGCATACCGAAAAACCACACGAAAATTAATTGGCATCATCAATCACGACGTTATAACCCACTCTTTATTACATAAATCCTGCTATTACAACCCACGAATTTTCTACCTTATACTCCTCGAGAAACATCCGAAAAAAAAATTTCTTTTCTTATCACCGCTCACTTTATAAATCCCATTGAATAACCGTATATATATACGCATAACTCGACAGTATATGTATATATCTATATAGAAAAATCCTACACCTGCAGTGTCGCGCGCGATCGACGTTGTCACGCGGGTATATAACTGCGAACGTCCGCAGCGACGCGGTGACTCGTGGGATTATACCCCGTCAAAGTGGTTTGTAACTGTCTCGGGAGAGAAAGAAGGAGACGATCGGCCGAGAAAGAGAGAGAGAGAAAGAGAGCCGTTTGCGAAAAGCGACGGATCAGAGAGAACGGGAATTGATTTTAATAGTGTCGTAGGATTCCGTTTAGTTCTCGAAGGATTTTTTATGTGCATATGAAATGTTATTGTAATTGATGCAATTTTAAAACCTTTTTTTTAATATAATTATATAGTTACAATTAGCATTTCCGCGCAGTATACTGTTAACTTTTAAACCTTTGAATAATAACACATGAATATATTAAATAAAATTTAATTTTTGCACGAACGTTATACGACTGTTCTACGACTGAGTTACCTGAGATACTTCACATTTTACGGATATGACTGTGGCCTGGTCTCTGGAAGTCCCTAATAGTTTCCGACGAAAAGGGTTTGAGTCATAACTTTACATCTTGAATACAGCTTCTAAACTATGACACGGTGTATACTATTTTACTATACTGTTACAATTTCCGAATAATTGTTATTCACTCCGTTCCTGAGTTTCCAAGATTTACTCTAATAATTTTACGAAAACTTTATGAACTTCATTTAAAGTTATGCAAGATTTTATGAAAGAAAAAAAAATTATCATACCAGATCATTTCTTTGTTTGTATTTTTTACTTTCGTGTTTTCATTCATCACTCGACAGTGAGAATAAGAAAGTCTTGAAGAAGAAGCCACATGTGTTTAATCCTCGCAAGTGACATATCTACGTTATACATTTTTGTATGGGATCTTCTTTAATACAGTTTGTCGTCGAAACATGTGTGGTAAAAGAAATTTAAAGTTCCATCTTGTCAACGGTTGCTCTAACGTCATTACATAAATACTCGAGTGTAATGCCGTCACATACTTTTATTTTAAAATAATTATAAATTTTTAATTATTTTTAGTGTAAAAATAGGTTTTTCATAAAGAAAACTATACTGGTTATAAAATGTACTCTTATGCACTCAATAGCATAATCATAGTAATTCAATATGGTATGTTACATATTAAAATAATAATTATAAAGAATTACATAAAAAATATTATTTGTGCGTTTTATTGAATTTAAGTAATTAAACTCTTACACAACGATAGCAATTGGAATCACGGTGCAAATGTATTTGTCTTCATAGCCTACAAAGCACGTACAATTGTATAATTACAGATAAAATCATTAGACTTCCTGAGATATCTAACTAATAAAGGCAATTCACACAATATCCAATTCTCTAACTGTTACATTAAATATTTTTATACCGTATATATATGTAACACTATACATTCTAACGAATTTATCGTGCGACAAACTATTATCAATATAGATTTCTAATCGAAAGAATCTCGTACAATTATCGAATCGCCGTGATTCTCCAGTGATAAGAAAAAAGAAATCGTCTGGGAAAACCGCCGAGTCGCGCCATTACTCCCCGTTATTACGAATTCCAAAAGAGCCGCGCGAAGGTAACTGCCCTATGCGGAACCGCGGCTAAGCGGCTTACATACGCTGAGAGCTTTCCGGAAACGGACGACGGCAGACGGCAAGAGAAAGAGAGAGAACACACGTATACGGATGTACCTCTCTCTCTCTCTCTTCCACTCCTATGTAAATCCGGGGTAAAACGGGAGTCATATTGTCGGCAACAATGGCAGGGACGAGGACGCGACTTCCGCAGAGATTTTCAGAGCGCGCGCGCAGAAATATCGGAAGGATAGCAGGTACGTTGTTTTTTTCTATCGTTTTTTTTTGTTTTCTTTTTACATTGTTTTTTTTTACATCACTGTGTTTTCGCAGCGCGTAATTAAGGTAATAACGCGAACGTTCGTGCGCGCAACAATGAGTTTTCGACGCGCCGCGCCGCTTGTAACGACGGAATTTTATAAGCCGCGATAACAATGGAAATGCGCGTTGGGATTTGCGGAACGGTCTGGTATAGTATAGTCGTCGTCGTCGTCGTTGCGCTTGGATTGCCTCAACAGCTGAGTTACGTATGATGATGTCGGTACGCGAAAAATTATCTGAGCCACTGTATAGCGATCGAAATATTTGTCTAAATATGAGGCTTGTAACCAGCTGTGTAGGAAAAATGTAGGTTCAATGAAGCTGGTGTTATATGGTGTCTTTTTTTTAAATTTAACGCTTTAATTTTGGGATTGTAAATCAAGGATTGTTAAAAGAAAAAAAAACAGGTTAGTTTCGTGTAAAGCGACATATAAAAAGTGACATTGAATGTCCATCACAGTGGAAAAATAATGACAAGTGTATACATACGTAAAGTATACTATAATGCCTCAATGTCATACAATAAAATCACAACAATAAAACTGTCTACTTTACAATAAAGTGTAAGCTATTTTTAACCGAACAACCTCTATTTAGCAAAGTCGTAATAAAGCTGTTTCCTTTTTAGTGAAGAATTATTAATTCGATGTTCATTTACAAAGAATAACCCTAATTATTAAGTAACCTTGCCGACATTCGTGACAATTTCAAAGTACATCATTCGGATACACATCATCCCGAACAACAACAAAAAAAAAGAAAAAAAAAATACAGACATCCACTTGACCGCACGTACTAATTGCCATTTATTTTAATTACCCCTCAATATTAATTGGACCGATTTCTCCCCTCCGCCCTCAAACCAATCAAAATCGTATACACATATATACATACGCTGCGATTCCGAATCAAACTGCCTACTCCACCCAACGTCAGTTCGTGCTGTAGCATCTCGTATATATAAATCAAAGATATACACATTCCACCTCCGTTCGCTCGAGTTTAATTATTTCCCGAAAAGTGCCGATCGAGCGAGACCCGCGAATTTTCGGACGAGTTAACCGTCCGGAATAGCCTTGCTCGTCGCTTAGTGTGGTAACTTCCATATGTATATACATACGCGCTACGTATAGCCGATAATAATTATACGGGCAAGTGGCGCCGTTAATGCTACGGGTGTGTATATATATAGAGAGAGAGAGTGGAAGGGAGAAGGGGAAGTGTATAGTGCAGCTGCAATTTAGCAACAGGGTAAGTGGATCACGCGTCGTGATAGCGCCGCTGCCACGGATATATATAATGGTATTAGAGGCGCGCTCGCTTGGGCTTGGAATAAGAACGAGAGGATTGTACGTATATACTTGTATGTATGCAAGTATGCGTGTCTCTTTCTATCTTTACGGGACAGCAGCTCTCGCTTTTGTCAAGTGTATATATACAAGTATATAAGCGTGCGAACGATCAGCTGAGATACTTGAGAGGCTTTGTTTTGTTTTTTTTTTTCTTTCTCTCTTGCTATACGGAGACGGGTACGATGGTAGTAGTGGTTGAAGGATGAAGCGATTATTTTTGTTCCTTTTTTTCTGCCATCACGGGTAAATAGGGTTTAAAGAGCGATATAAATCAGAGATGAATTTAAAGAATGAATTTTGATTCGCCTTGTATTGAAGTGAAATAGACTGTTGAAATTGCTTTTGAATATTATTTCGTGAAAAATCTTACAAAAAAAATATCAAAAAAAGAATACGATAAATTGTTTAGAATATAGATATACACTTGATCCAGATACTATTCCATTTGAGATTTCTATACCCGATAAAAACAATGAATAGTTTACTTTAAACAACGCGACATAACACACAAAAAACGTTAAAATGAACAATTAAACATCAAATGTAACTAACCACCACCAAGTCTCGCTTCATCCTCCAACCTTCATCTCGAAACTTAAAAAGAACCTCATCCTACCGCCAGCCCATCGTTCGTCGACCGCAGTCCAAGAGACACAGAGACACACACACACATAAATACATACATACATACATACAAACTTACCGTCCCCTCGCAATTAAACGAAGCCCGCAACAAACTAGAATACTTATGTACCTCTGCTCTGCAAGACGAGCGACGCCGTCTCGAGACTCTTTCTCGCGTATTCTCGAGCTCCTGTCGCTGCTACCGTTGCTGCTGCTGCTGCCTCTTGAAGCCGCCAGTACTTCTGGCGCGAGCAGCACGATGTCGACGTCGACGGCCACCCGAAAAGCTGACGCACGAGAGATGCACGTGGCCGACGTCTCTCTCACTCTTACTCACACGATAGTGAATGAAGCGCGTCGCCGGCGCGTTTAATTTTAGTGCACCGAGAGTTCGATGCAACGTGCCTCTGTCGTGCACGACAATGTTTTATCTTCTCTTTCTTTTCGTCGTCAGTTATAGAAGTGGCTTAGAGGTTTGATCTCATGGTACGATGGTGGTTGACCTGGGATGAGAAAAGGGGGTTCGTTGTTTATGGTACCGAGCTAGGAGTATAGCTCGATGATTACATTGAATACTGATGTGGTTCTTCGCTGCGGTTACGTAATAAGTTTTAATTGTAGTGTTATCTAATATGATCGTATATTACTATATATATATAGTACTGATAATACTTCTGTTTTCTAATATAAGATGTTCCTAGGTTATCCGATACGATAGTTTTTGTAACCCCTACTGTTAATATCTTATAATATAATATTTATTTAAAATTCATTTAAATAAATAAATAGTTAATGACTTGTCAAAATATTCATATATAAAAATAACTATGACAAAGCGTCAAAATCATCTCAACATTCGTCACCGTGTATAAACACTCAAACTTGCTTAAAAAATAACGAGAATAAAAAAAAAAATTAAAAATATTTACACCAAGCGAAACATAAACCAACATATTTCAAAACATTCCCGACCGCAAGATCGTATACGTACATATATACATATACGCGAGTGTACTTCGTTGCACCTTCACTCCTTTATTATTCCAGTGGAGTTCATTATACGCTCTCGTTGTTGATTTCCCTCGGCTACATTTATTGTTAAAAAACATTCCCATGCCCGCAATTGATTCTCTCTCTTGCAGCCGCGTTTCTCTCCCGACTCACTTCCCGCTTGTTTCTTTTTCTTTCGTAAGAATGCGCGCGTTTGCTCGCGCTTTCCTAATCGCCCTCACGCCTCTGAGCATGAATTTATATTTATATATAATAGGTGCGTGCGAGAGTAACCGTTAGAAACTAGGTCGATTCCTAAATTTCGAATACACATCTTCTTTCGCGTTGTCTGTCTCTGTCTGTGTCGTAACGAAAGATGAGCATATTGCAATTTCAGTGGATAAAGATGAATGTAATCTAGGGCGAATTCGCGTTTCAGGTATATTTCGAAAGTGTTTATATATATATATATGTTAACCGTTTAACTTTGCAATCTGAGAAAATGCAAAAACTTCGTCAGTAATTGTCAGCTGTTCGTAGGATGAGTTTGTAATCAAAGCCACTCGAATAAAACTTTGAAAGAGAAACGTCTTTGTTGATTGAAAAAAAAAAGAAAAACGCGATATAAGCACGTGTGAGCTAGTAATAGAGTAAACATTGCATTTCTTAAATGACGAAAATACTGAATAAGGAGCGATAGAGAAGTTCAACAGCTTACGCACTGCTTTCAGTAATACCGATAATAACGTTGAGTCACTATTTAATTTGAAAAGTGATGCAGATATAATGCTGCCAGCACACTCAAAATCTAAAAATATACTATATATACTTATATATCCGTTGCAATATACGCGTGAGCTACACTTATTTACGACGGTGTCTCTGAACTCCATATATTAATCACATTTTTATACCCCACTTGAACAACCACACTATACATACATAAACCCCTACACACTACACTCACCTAGAACCCCTACGCCGGTGCATACCAAAACTTCAGCTTACCTCATTCGAATTCATTCACGGCGATTCGCACCTGGCGCTTGCACGCAAGAGCAAACATACTACACCCCGACGAAAGAGAGAGAGAGAGAGGAGAAAAATCGTGTGATGGATCGCGTGTCCGCGTTTATTTTATTTTTATTATTTTCTTTCGTCGTTGTCGACAACGACTACGCCCCTTCCGCTGCGTTGGTTGCCGAACAGGTGCGAGCCGATATCCCTTTTTATCTAGCCATGGTGCGGGCACATAGCAGATAAGTCGCAACGACGGTGAGGGGCAATAAAGAGAGAGAGCGCGTGCGTGCATGCAGAAGTGTGTACGTATATATGTATATATAAGGGCCGAAGGAGGAAGAAAGAACGTGCTTTCAACGGTGTGCGGTTTTCGAGGCGAAACGTGAGCGAGGAGTATTTTTTTTCTTCTTTGAGGTACGGAGGTTTGCGAAGGGATGTGCGGAGAGTTTATTTCGAAATTTTCGGTTGGAAATCGTAGATAGTGTGTTTCGTAAATTGTGAATTTTTTACGTAGACGAGAAATTTTCATTATAGTGTTTTTGGAAATGTATTTTCATAGTATGTGTGTTGTAAGATTTTTTTTTTTTTTCACGTGAATTTATATGAGTTAGAAAGTGTTTTGAACATTTTACTTTTATGACTGTAGTTAGATATAGAACAATTACGTAATAATTAGATATTTTCGTGTTCCCAAAAATTAACATATACGTGTATATATGTATACACAAACTTTTTTCGAGGAGGGATTCACTGTATATTAATCATCGCGAGAGGAAGCTAAGTGTCAGGTACAACGAATAAACCGTGTGAACATCGTAAAGCAAAGAGCGACCAAGATATCAATCATATACTTTCAATGCGTGTGCATATAGAAACATATTTATATACGTCGTAATCAGATAACGAAAATTAGAAAGAATACGGCAAAGAAAGTTTTACAGCGCTTTTCACACTACGTCTACGTTGGTAATTAGTCGAGCGAACACCAAGTCTCACGCATTAAAGAGGCTCGCTCAGCATAACGTACAATTACGTTACTTTATCTCTCCTTTCTTTCGGTGAGCTCGGTAGTAAATTAATTTCCAAAGTTCCGCGTTTATTGAAATTTACAATATTAACTTACAACATACTCAAACACGCGACAGTCTCGTATAAATCAACTCGATTAATTCGACGCAAAAGAATTTCGCCAAAATCGAATGTAACTTGCTTACGTGGAACAGCAAATGCGTCATTCGTCGCCTGGATTTTAATGAAACTCTCCACGGGGGTGTATGAGGTACCTCCTAGGGACGACAAACGACGCGAACGCACTGGAGAGACATTATAGTCTCTTATCACACCCAGTGTACGTCTACATAGTCACGAGGTATTAGCCAATTCAGCTGAGGATAGTTAACGCAAACAATTGCGACTGGCTACGTGTATAACGTTGAGCGAAGGTTTATACACTGAAAATTTAATTAAGCGGAGAATGCTTTAGTTAACGGTTATATTGTATCGCGCGCTGGACGTGAAACAATTTTTAAAATAAAGCAACAAAATTTTTAATTAACTCGAGAATCTTTATGAAATTTATAAAGTATTTAGAAAATTTTTATACATAATTAATCTGCGACAATGGTTCGTACGACATTGTTGTTGACGTGGAAAAATTCAGAAAAATTTTTGTTCTATCACTTATACGTAAAGTTAACAATGCTTAAACAATAAATAACAAAGTATGTCTTTTCGCACTACTATTAAAATTCTTTCAATAATCCAAAGCATATACGTTAATACCCTCGAATTAATCTAGCAATCCAATCCCAATCACCTCGCGCAGCATCAATTCCCAATCCAACAAACCAGCACGAACTCGTATGTTCCATTCACACGTTCCCTCTCTCCCCTTTTCCCTTGCTATTCTCATCACATCGCACATTACGCAAGAGCCCCGCACCATAAAGACACCTGTGCGCTCGTGCTCGTAAAAGCTCTCTCTCTCTCCCTCTCCCTGATAATTAGCCAATTTATTCGCGCGCACTCGCGTTCTTCTTGGCTACCACGGAAAAATGTACATCACCGAGTGCAAACACCTTCGGGCTACTGCATTCCCCGTATACGCTATATACCTCCGAGGGGCATAAATTCTACAAGCCACGCATGGACGTCGTTGTTGTTTTCTACCAATAAGAGCGAAAGAAAGAGACATACGCGTGTATAACAAAAAAATAGTCTGTGTGTATATGCGAACGCGCGTGCGTATATAAATTATGAGGAGGAGGAGGAGAGAATCGTTCGTATATAGCTTACGATTTATAGCATCGCTGCGTGCGATTATTGTAGATGCGTATATACGCGTGTGTATAGGTATAGGTATAAAGAGAAATCTTTTTTGGAAGGGCGAAAGGTTTGCTTTCACTACCGTGCTATTGGTTAATTAAAGAACAATGTTGGCTACAAAGGGAGGGTCAATTTTTCTGTATAGTAACGCGTGATTTGTGGACGAGGGGATTTTGAATAATTAGGTAGGTGATAAATATGTGTCAGTAATTAATTAGAGGATAGATATATTGAAACGCGATGGTTTTTGGATTGGCGAAAACATATATGCGCACGCGCGCGTTTGGCGATCGCAAATGGCCTCGTTCTGAACGCAGCTGCTGAGATTAATGATGATGTGGAGCACACCGTTAGAAAGTTATGTTTTTTTGATATTCACCTTGCAAGTACGCGAGAGTTGATGTGATGCTGCTTTGGCGCAGTGAATCATTAGGTATATATTCGATTTTCTCTTTTAATATTATAATCATTATTATATCAAGAAAAATAATCTCTCCGATATATACGTTAATGAAGTGCTGATACTCGAGAATATTAAAGCCCGAGGTAAAGAAATAAAAAAAAAAAAATGCGTGACTAATTAAATGTTTGCAAAGTTGCAGTTAATAATGAGAATGATAAGAAGATTCCCCGATAAGAGCAGCGCATATAATTTTCTCAATTTCTGGCTTGCTTGTGCCTTAAACTCTCTCGTAAAACTCGGACAAATTATATCGACACACGCGTAAAAACCAACACATGGAATGTCCGAAACTCCAATAAAAACTTTGTGAATCGAGGCCCGGACGTAACGCGCATCTATATACATTTAGGATATTCAGTCCCTCGGACTTTATCGCATTCGTTCGGCGCATCGCGTACACGTGTGTGTATATATATGTGTGCGTTAACCGTAAGATAAACCGTAGTAGACTGGAGTATCGAGAGAGAGAGAGAGAGAGAGAGAGAGAGAGAAAATATACTCGAGAGATAAAGACAGCAGCAACAGCACGCGTACGCGACACACAGACACTATACGTTGCTTTTTGCTTCTGAGAAATGTACGCGTTGATGATCGCTGACCATTGCTCATATAGCATCGCGCGTGCGTGGTGCGCATCAGAGAGAGAGAAGAGTTATCGGGAAAAGTTATGACGTAGCGAAAAGTTGCCAAGTGATTCTTTTTCTTTCTTTTCTCTTTCTCTCTCTTTCTCTCGCGTATAGCGATATTTTTGTTACCTATATATAAATACGTACACGTACACGTATATGTGGGAGAAAAATTTTTAACGACTGACTCTCTTTCTCTCTCTCTGTGTTTCATCGCGTGACAAAGTTAACACCGACTGCCGTCGTGTGCGCTTGCGAAAATTAGTAGTTTGGGATTTTTAATAAAAGAGTAAAACGCAGCGCGAAAATTAAAACAGCACGCGAAAGTTGGACAATCATCGTACGAAAGAAATTGAAAACGTGAAGGTATAAAGTCATTCTACTCAGTTGGATCTCACTCCCTCTTCTTTTTTTGCCCTGCACGTTTTATAAAGCTCCGTTCGCTTTATTCATCGCCGCGCGCGACTTTCTTACAAAGTTTAGCGACGAAACTTTTCTTCTTGTAAGAAAAAAAAAATGTTAAAAGCACGCGCACTCGCGCTACAAAAATGTCGATCTTCTCGAGGCCGACGCGCTGATTCAGAATGTTTCGCGCTTAAAGTTAGGTATATATATGTATATACCTATACTATACAACGTTATAACGCGTGAGAGTAACAGATACGGATATTGTTACGTGTTTGTATACGTAGCAAGAGGATTTCTCTCGTTACGAATTTCGCGATAGCTATTTGATGTGAAAATAATAAACGAGAGGTATTCGGTTGCGAGTTTGACGTGATATGCGTATAGATATAACGTATATATCCAAACGTCGGTTAATTTGATAATAACGAATTGTGATTGTTTCTATATATACGGTTGATATAGAATTTCCATGAAAATCTGCAATATATTATACATAAAATGTCAATTGATATTTCGGCGGTTTGATTTCGTTGGTTATGTAAAACAATATACAAACATCAATATACAAAAGTACAGTAGAATACCAAAGATTGATAAAATACCTTATTTTCATTTAATTTTTTTCAATATAATATACATTCAACAATAATCCATACTGATGCGCACTTCTTAATTCCCTTCTACTTTTACCTCCCCCTTTTCTGCTTTATTAAACGTCCTCTGATTAAAATAGAAAATTCTTGGAATTCTACATATCTATATACGAGAACCCACGACCAAACCAGACTCCACCTCCCAACCTCCAGAACTCATAACGTATACCTCTATATGCTCCAAACCACAAACACACACACACGCACAGCTTTACTCCTCCTTCCTCTCTATATTCTCCCTCAGAAGACAATCGCGAGAACTCGAACTTTCTTCCTCTCTCTCTCTCTATCTCTGGGCTGCCAGGACGGAAACTTCGCAGCCACACCGATCGACTATGTAAACCTCTGCTCGCGCATAGGACCTAAATCTAATCTTGCTAATCTAACATAGCGTATGTGCATTTATTCATGTATATACACATGCACGTGTCGTCTTCCGTGGAAACTCAAACGGTGCAGGGGGTTTTGGTCGCGAAAAACTTTGGTCGCGCATAATTGAATGACGCGTGTGTGGGTTACACAGTATAGTGTCATATGATGTATGCACGCGCGTGAGCGAATGTTTTTTTCAAGAAGTTTCGCGTGCGACGAGTTATGGTGCAGTCTAAAATTGATATGTCGCGTGTATTTAACTATACCCGGTGTGTATATGTATATGAAAGTTGGGTATAAAGTTTTAATGTAATTTGCTATGCAAGTTTTATTCTCCGCTTTGTGATGGATGCGTTTCTCGCTACGGTGGAGGAATTATTTAAAAACATTTGGTTTATGACGATTACAATAATATATACACAGCAAGTGCACAACCGCGGTGAGGTGTATATATTTGCCAGGGTAGGTATGTTATTTTTGATAAAATCCCGTCGAGTGGCTTTTACCAAAATGAGAATGCCGGTGCAGAGCGACGATAAAAACGAAAGTATATAACGCATTTCAGTTTTCACTTGTATGCTTTTTCGAAATTTTCTCCAAATATATATTATATGCATTTGCACTACGTACCACTTTCAGTATTCAATGTAATCATCGGGTAAAATGTTTTTCGAAAATAATTTATACATAACATATATATGTGTATATACACGCTTTATTTATCTGCTTACACATCTTATCTCATGCAAACAAGAGCGCGATATTTAATTTAGATTTGAAGCACATCATATACATATATATAAATCATTTTCTCAATATAATGCCTTTCAGTGTAATCACCATTAATTATACGAAAGACACGCCGATGTATATACAACAACGCGATAAACGACAAAAAAAAGAGAACCATATCATAAATTTATCTACCATTGAAACTCAGTGGGCCATCCAGTTGGAACGACAATCGCTATACCACTATGTATATATACGTATGCACTTATCGTTGTCAACGGTACATCCTCGCATACCACTGTGTATACCTCCGTCCGAGAGTTTTTGCACTGTACCACAACAGCGACAAAAAACCAATTCTCCGCACAGAATAAAAAAAATCGGCACAATTCCTTCAACAATGCACACTGTTCCGCAACGCGTGTCTCGCGCACTTTTACCTCTCTTTTATTTTTTTTTTTTGTTATCCACAACAACCATCCACACGCGACCCAACGATGATAATCAGCCGACCGGCGAGCTGCACTTCCGGCCCCCCCCTATATAGCATCTGTCACCTGCTTCTCCCTCGTCCTTCCTCTTAAAACACAAACTTCTATATAAGACAAACACTCGAATAACACTTATATAGATAACCAATTAAACTAAAATATACCAATAACAACGATTTAACAATGTAATCGGTAAAATTTTTCGCACGTACACTTACACATGTGTGTATATATATATATATATATATATATATACGACGAGAAGAACAAGTTTAACCGGCAGCACACGCGCGTATATAGCAGCAAGTGTATATATATAATATAACGTCGGGCAGCCGCAACGCGGGAACGTCGGCGCCGTACTGCCCGCGCTACGCGTACTCGAGACTGTAGCTGCAGCTTCGGTCGCGAGCCCCCGAGCGGCGCTGCTGCGAAGCGCGCGCGCGTGCCGTCGTAGTAGGGCTATACTTGCGTTGTGTGTATGTGTGTATATATATATATATATATATGTGTGTGTGTATGTGTGAGGAGCAGTGGGCCGCGACAAGACAAACGCGTGGGTGTGCAATGATGGGGGGGGGAAACGACGAAGAAGAAGGATCGGATGTGTGTATTGTATGGTGTGCGAGGTGTTTTTGGAACTAGCGCGCAGGTATATATGCAAGCGATGTGTGAGTGTGTGTGTGTGGATTTTGACGGGTTTTTGGCGCGAGCAGGTATATATTATAGGAGTTCGGAATGATATGTAGTTTTGTGTATAGTGGATGTTGAAATATTGGGAGTTTTGAAAATGTAGTTTGGGGTCATTGGTTAAATATATTTTTTATATATATGTTCGTTGTTGGTTTAGTTGATGATTTATTTGTTCTATGATCACGATGTAGTATTGTTTAGATATGATTGGTACGATTAAATATTTCGTTTATATAACTGTTTATGTTGTATAAATGAAAATAATTAATAACGGCTATTCAAACATTCTACTAGTATTTTAAATTGTTATAAATATATAAATGAAACCATTAACGAGTTATTTATTTCATTGGTAACAAACACAATTTGTAATAGTAGATGACATTTATTTGGTTTACATATATTATTTGAAGCAACGTTAAGAAATATAAGTTATATACCTCCAAATTAAGATATAATGAATCATTCAAAACAAAATATTGAAAATTTATATTACCAGCCCCTTAAAACAAAACGTTCTCTAGAATTGGCATATATCTTTTAAAACCGCAATCATCTCGCTCATTATACATTATACATTGTTTGCGTATACACTCTGACAATTCCATAGTTAACAGCCATTAGAAAAACGCGGAAAAAACGCCCTAGACAATGCCCATCCTTAGAAGCCCCATAAAAAAAAGAGCGCCGATTTTGAAACGTTCGCCAGCGCATGCGCACACCGCCTTTGTTTCGGGATTTTTTATGAGGTGCGACGACGACGTCGACGCCCGGCACTGTTGGAGATTTTTTTTTTCGTTGAGAAAGTCAGCACGCTCACCATAGCCACTGTTTGCGTGCTTGCAACGCGCGCAGTTTCCTTTGCGCAATTCCTAACTAGATTCCGGGGAAGTAGTTTGAAAGAGAGAGAAGGAGAGATACTTTTATGCCTGAATAATTGTAATTATTCGGCGGAAATTGCAATGTTGTGTATCTGCGGGATGGATTGCGGCAATAAAATTTTTCATTAAAATGCGCGGTAATGAGTTGAATATCGGTACGGATATTACCGAGCTAAATAAACAAATATATAAATGTGGAAGTGAAGTGAGAAAAACAAGAATAATGTATTAAATTTATAGTCGCGGATAAAATGTTATTTGTTAATGTTATTATTTATTATAGCGCTACTATATTCATTACTTTTCTTCTTATAGGAAATTAATTCGTTTAATCATATAGTAATCGAGTTATTTTTTTTCTTGGAACAAATCATTACTTTACCAAGGCATCAAACGATCTAACGGACAAAACACTATATACGCGACACCGCAAACCCAAAAATTATCATCCTTGTCTCCGCAATTTTCTTAGAACTCACCCACACGATAACTCTATATAACATACACACATACACACCGTGAACCGGCCAAGTACAAAGACGAAACAACATAGGCGTATACGTGCGCGTGGGAGTCGTAATACATTGGATCGCCCTATATATTCCCGAAAATTCGGAAAAGCCCGGGACGGTCTCACACACAAGGGGTTTCCCGCTGTTTACCCATATCGACGCGTACGCGTTACTCACACGGCATGTAATGTGGGAACGAGCGTGAAAGCGCGAAACGCGGGGGTGAGCTCGATGTACTCGATTAGGCGGGGGCGTAAATCAGGGGACAAATGGCACGTACGCAAACGTATGTGTGTATGTATATATATATATATATATATATGTAGTTTTGTCAGGGCCAGAGACTATGCGAAGCGTATAGGAGGAGTATAATGGCTTGGTTTCAGTGGGATTCGATGTATAGGATAATGAAAGTTTTAATTGGCGGGGAATGGAAGTCGATGTTGATGTGGTTTCGATTGGTCTTTAGAGACGATGATGGGTGGAGAATGTGGATATGGTTTTCGAATGATTGGGCGTATGTATGTTTTTTTTTCCTTTTTTTTCTAATATTGGGCTAGTGCTGTATAAGGTATAGATGTGGTGTGAAGATAGTATGAAGATACATGCACAGAAACGTCGTAACGTTCATAATTAGCAACGCTCAATTGCAATTTATATATACATTGTACTAGTTTAATCACATACCGAGATAGTATAATTCTATAATTCGAATTGCGCTCGGGTCGCAAGTCCATTTTAACAGCTGCAGAAACATTTACGTGTATTACGCATAAACCCATTGACACGGCGCTCCTGGTCTTAAAAAGAAAATAAAGCGAACGTTCAACTCCCATTCCCGCGTAATTGCGACATTCCATGAAAGCCTAAATCTCTCTCTCTCTCCCATAGCTGAGCCGTCAAAGATAGTATAATATGCCGGAAGGAATTAAAGCTACGCTGCTGCCTCGCTTCTTCTGCAATTACTAATTTTTCTCTGGTGGTGTGTATACGCGGGGGGCGATCATCTCTCAACGCCTATGGCTTTTTCCCTCGCAGCTGATGTGCAGTTGCGATTAAATGTGCTAATTCGACCAATTTTTCGATTCTACGTATTTCTCACCCCTACGCGTTCGCGTATATACACGTTTTTAAGTTGTTTTTATCTTTTCTCGTTGTTGTTGTTGTTGTTGTTCTTTGTTACGTTGCGCATAGTTGCTTCCCACATTGTTCGATAAATATCTTTCAGCTTTCGCGAGTCTTTATTTGCCTACGCGCTCTAACGAGCTAAATAACTTTGAGTTTGTTTACTTTCTTTATTGTTTTCGCGTTGAACGCGATCTATAGCTTTTTTTCTTTCTATAGAATTATATCTCGGCTGATGCTTCTTTTATAAGATCGCGTGCTTTATAAATAGCAAAAGTATTAATAAAATGTTCTTTCTGGTTTCATCGGATAGCATGGAATTTTATAGTTCACGGCGTAACCTTCATTTTTATTTAGTCCAAAGATTGTTTGGATATAAATATTTTTTATAAGTATATAAGATGCATGTTTCAAGTAAATCATTCAAAATTTTAACACTTTGGTAAGTCGGTCGACGGTTATAATCTTCTTGAATTAAACATTATTATAACAACAAAATGATGAATATAATTCAACTAATCCATTTTACTACTACAATATGAAATATTTCGCGTCCGAGTTACAATCAAGGACGATGAC
This sequence comes from Torymus texanus, assembly GCA_036873485.1. NCBI lineage: Eukaryota > Metazoa > Arthropoda > Insecta > Hymenoptera > Torymidae > Torymus > Torymus texanus. The sequence continues at coordinate 30,572 of JAYJLV010074871.1, forward strand.
ACGAATTGTAACTGTTTACTCGTGAGATTACCCAATAGGATACGTGTTATATTTAACAGGTTTAATTGGATTTGCTGCCCATCTCCGTTACCAGCAGGAATCACTTTCGGAGTTATCCCTTGAGTAAACCTTATTACAACCTTTTGTTTGCTATATACAATCCCTAGAAATTATAGTGCGGTCTCTATACTCAATTTGTGTAACAATATAATTAAAAATGTTTGAAAAAAATTTTCATTAAGTTCATCAGAATGTACATTGTTATTTTTATAACATTCTCGATGAAAATATGCTAGAAATATACTAGAAAAAATAAGTTTTTAATTCTATCATCTCCATGCGGTAAGGGTATACACGTGAGTAGTAGCTTAAACAAACGTAAGACAGTCGTCATTAGCTTTGTCATAACATCATCCAGAAAACCACGTTACAAAAGAACCTTCTTTATACTTATAACAAAAAATTTCATCTCATCCACTCGCCTTGAGCCCGTAATATCTCCGCAATCCTCTCTACCATCTCTCAACAAAATGAAATTTTTAATATTACACCAGCAGTATCCCAATTTGAACAGTACACCGCATCATCATCGAATTGATTTTCCTCTCTCCATACAACTAAATAAAAAAATCCCTATGTGTAACTGGCCCAGCAACATCAGATTTCAGTATACACTTATATGTATAAATCTCAATCATTTTTCTATCACTATCGCTCGCTCACTCGCTTGATGCTCGAGTTAACTCCCTCAGTATGGCGCGTGTGCTATGGCGTGGTGTGTGCTACTATTTTTAGGCTACGACGCTGGATCATCTTGCGCGCAGGGCGGAATTAGACTGCACACACATTCGCCTCGCGTGAGGTCGATACTTACTTGCTGAGCGTTCGTTCATCTGCCCGATGCTTTTTGTTGTTGGAGAGAGAAGGAGAAGAAGAAGAAGGAGTTACTGGGTTGAGTGTGTATAGATATCTGCGTGGGTGTATATGTGGTGCGGTGCATATGTCGTGTCGTTTCTTTTGATATAGGGATAAAAACGTGCAGTTTTGTTGAGGGATATATATATGTGGATACGTGAAAAGAAGTAATTTTTACGGAGTGGCTGATGTATGTTTCGATATTAAGGGAATATTGTGGTTCTGAAGTATGTACAAGTTTTATTAAAATGCCCAGTTGTTATGATGTAAAGAGAATTTTTCCAATTTTAACTTCATGTGTTGAAGTAGATGAAGTTTTAAGTAGCAAATAAAATAAGAAAGTTCTTTATTGCAGTAGCATATTAAAAAGTAATTATTTTGTATAAAAACTTATAGATTTGAAGGTTATAGGCGATGCACGTTATACAAAACGATAAAAACTGAATTTCAAATTCCCTTGTAACTCAATATTCACTACACCTTTTATTGCTCTTAAAGCATCGCATAACCGTTCCTCTATCACATCATCATCTTTGACAAATATTCCCCCTACCTCTGCTCCGATGAATATCGGAAAGCCACAAAAAATCATCTCCCACTACACCTACAACTTAATCAATCCATTCGACTACTTCCGAACTGCCGGTGCAGTGTGAGATACACTCGTATAAAAATCCGTATATAAAGATTCTTTTGGTACCGGCAATAAAAGCACTGGCAGGTCCAACCAACAGCAGCTCGCGTTGCTCTTTTGATCGATAATGTTTAAACAAGCGTCTGTAGAGTGCGACGTTTACGAGGGCTTTTACGGCTGCTCTCGATGCGCTTTCGTACACGCATGTATACGCGCGCTTTAGTTTTTTATATTAAGGCGATGGTTTGGTTATAGAAGCAAGGAGAGAGAGAGAGAGAGAGGGAGAAATTTTCGTATACATATAGATTGTACATGTATACGAGAGGGACAAAGGAGGAAGATTTAGGTCGAACGCGGGAGGGACACACGAGTGGTTATCGGCGCGGAATGAGAGTTTTATATACGGAGTCAACGAACTTCCCGGGAGGAAATTCGGTCAGCACGTTGATTCGTCTCTGTGTATGTGTATGTATATGTATATGTATGTATATAACTATATTTGACTGTGATGGTGTTGATACGACGGGTTGAAAGGGGATACATGTATATAGAAGCTCCTCTGTCGAGTGTGTTTTGTATATAACACGATTGAGGTTTAGTCTAGTATGCAGAGTGATAGCTTGAGAAAATAATGCAATGAAAGACAGGGGGTCAATGGGTTGGGTTAAAGGGAGTCTGTATAATAACAATTTTAAGCAAAATCTGCCCGAGTATACTTTATCCATTGTAATAAAGTTTATATACGTTAAAGTACGTCGTAAAAACGTGCGCATGAAAAATAATCGAGGTCATCGTACGCCTCTCTTCCCTTATAATTCCTTCGAAATTTTCTTAAAATCCATTTCGTCTCATTTTCGCCCTATACACACACACACACACACACACACACATACCAACAATTTTATCCCAGTACTTATACCTCGTATAACCCAACCACGATACATTTGGAAAACCGCAATTATTCCGCAAAATCCTCGTGCCCAACGCTGAGAAGGCAGCTTATCGGATCGTTCCGCAGTATATATATAAGCAACCGAAGTAAAAATAAAAGAAAAACAGGTGAAAGGAAAAAAAAACACACACACAGACAAACCTCTGCGCTTCGCGAGGGAAAATCGAGTCATCGCGGCCGAGTGCCTGCAAATGTTGACGGATGAACGAGAGCTGCACGCTACTACTACTATACTACTGCTACTACTGCCTCCCGCTTAATGCAATCGTGCAAATGGAAACGTATTTACCCGCGGCCGCGGAAAACGGCTCTATTTATTTCTCTCGCGCTGCACTGCGCCTTATATATATGTATATATGTGTCCTTTCTTTACAACGCAAGGGAGTTGCACAGCGACGATGAGGATGCTGTGCGCGAGTGAAAAGTTGAGGATTTTTGCGTGGCCTTTTTGCGAGGGATCTCGCGTATTATATATATTATATATGTATAATCGGATATTGAGGGTGGGAAATGTGGGTCAGAGCGTGCGGTTTGTATATATAGCGTGCGTGAAGCGTGAATTTAATTAAAAAATACTTTAGGAGAGAAGAAAAGAGAAGGGTGAAAGATTATTATCGATGTCAGAGGTCGATTTGTGACAGTGTGTCGAGTATTACTGTTTTTTATTTGGTTTGGGGTGGCGCGTTGATTTTTTTGCCGATGTGTAGTTTAATCATATAAATATGCTTGAAACCGCATGGTTAAAATATTATATATTGGAAACTAATAATACTATTGGATACTGATTATAAGTCCTGAAAATGATTGTTTATTTGTCGAAAATGAGTAAAGCCCAATGCAGGTTATCTTTTTCTTCCATTTATAGAATAATTTCTATGTCAATACAATATTTCTTTTTCCATTGGCATGAACTACATCCATTTAATTGATTGTAGTTATAGTTACTAAAACGTTTTGTTAGTTTATAATAAATATCTATTTATTTACATTCAGCTCTTTTTTATATAAAAACCATATAATTAAGAAACATCATCTTTTCAAAACTATCCAACCGAATCTCAACAAAAATCTTACAGCTTCCGATAGACAGAAACTACAACCATCCTCCACAAACTCCTCCAACCTTGCTCTCTATAAATACAAAAACACAAGTTCCACAAACTTTTTGCAACACACACACACATATATATATGTTGCAACGCGTGTGCGCTTCTTCGCCCAAACGAAGTCCCGGTCGCGTGTCGCATGCTTTCATGTGTGTATATATATGTATCTATGCCTACCGCTCCAGAATCTTTACTCTCTGCGACTCTTTGATCTTCGGCATTTTAAGAGCGCGCAGCGAGGGGGACAAACCTGCCGGCGCTGCTGCTGCCGCCACCCGTGCTTTTGCATCTCGCAAATGCGCGACGTCGTATGGTACTTTCATAACTCCGGAATTCTCGTCTCTTCGTGCGTATCGCTATAGGTATATTATAAATATGTACGTGATTCGTAGGGTACGCTTGTATAATATTTTATGATTGATTAAGTAATCATCTTGGCTTCGGGAAGTAAACGACGGTATATCTGGAATTGCAGATTTTATACTGTATAAGAGAGAAGTAGGTTAATGGTTGGATTGCTACTATGAATATTGCGAGTTTTATGATGTCTATATAAAAATATGATATACAAAGTTGACGGTAGAGTATTGCGTGCGGATTTCTCAGGATGAAAGTTATTTGTATACGTTACCTTGCTGGCAATAATCCTCTGATTGGTATAGTAAACCTCGAGGTAAAGACAATGATTTAAACTCACCTGAAACAAAAATATAAAATATGTATGTGAAAAAGTTTTTCTTTATTTCTCTATTTGATGAAAAATACGTAAAATATATATTGTATATATAGCTATAATATTTTTGAAAATTTCATAGTTTATATAATAAAAAAAAATTATTTATAAATACACAGATAAAATATTGAACATCTAATTGTTATTTCACTTGACCATTTCAATGCAACTTGAAGGAAAAGAACAAGTCTCTTTACCCCTCATTAGTCTAACGAGAGACTCTCTTCTCCGCCCTCACCATTTACATAGATACCGTCAATAAGCTCAACCCTCTCTATCCCTTCATATCCATTCTCTTACAGACCCATTATTCCCTATGGCAAAACTCTCTCCGTTCATCCCAACCTACCGCTCATATCAAAAAGACTAAGACCGACAACAAAGTCACTCTCCTCGTATGCACGCGCGCACTGCTCTCTACTCCATTCGCGATCGTAAATATCCCCGCAACTTTTATGGACTTGCCTCCCCCGCTTTTGCTCTCTCTCTCTCACACACACACTCTCTCTCTCTTGCAAGGAAAAATACATACATGTATTACTATACATGCTGCAGCAGCAGCAGCAGAAGCTTCCGCGAGACGTCGACGTCCTTCCTCTCTCTCTCTTTCTCTCTCTCTCTGCATTTTTGCTCTATACGACCTTCAACGCTTGCCATTCCAAAAGTTCGTCTTTCCAGCACCCACGCGTACATACGTACGTATACGTGCAGTGGCTTTCCGAAATTCCGAGGCGATCGGAGGAACGCCGACCTACATAAAACTGGCGTATGCACGTTGCAGTGGATATATATAACATCGCGGACGACGATCGGATTTTTGCGGGGTTTTTTATATATATATATATATATATACACATGCATAGAAGTATGTACACGGATGCCGATCGTTCGAATGAACGTGCGTATGTGTGTGTTTCTTATAGAGCGATTTCGCAGAGATTACAGTTGAGGGTATATCAGTACGCATACATGCGTATTGCTATTTGAGTTGAAATATGTTTAATTTATAATTGGGATGAGAAATAAAGCAATCGAGTTGTGACACTTTTATATATGTATATATAATTTTACGCTGGTTTACAAGCTGACGTCGGTGAACTAGATCGTTAATTATAAGTAATAGCAGAATGTGACAAAACCGATGTAACTGTAAAGAAGGTGAGGCTGAACGTATTACCGGTTTTATTCTATATGTATTCCAAGACTCGGAGATTTTATCATATACGCGTAGAAATCAATATCAATATTTATTACTGTTTCATAAACATTAATGTTTCCAACATTAAACCTACTATATACATTTCAAATAAGACATAAACAACAGATTTTCAACTCGAACTTCACGTCAATTTCGGACAAATCATTAGCAATCTTATATATAGTAAACGCAGTCAATTGACATACACAGCGTACACGACGTTCCTCTTCTGAAACTCGTAAAAGATAAACATGAAAACAGCGACCACCAATCGACCTATTAACTATCCCGAGGAGAAAAAAACTCCCCCGCAACTCTCTCTCTCTCTCTCTCCCTCTGCACTTCGCAACTTCTCTACATCTCCCTCGATTTCTCGCGCGCGCGCTCGCGACACATTCCGGCGCCTCGACAAAACCGCGGTAAACACGCCCGCGCGAACTTCCACAGTCGTAACCTCGATTTGGAATTGAATTCCACGAGTCCCTCTATATGCATATATACATACATATATATACACATATACAGTGAAGCTCCTATACTTTGCACATCGCTGTTATATAGAACTATCTCTCTTTCTCTCTCTCTCTGCTAATACTTTGGCGCATTAACCTGGCTTACGGCCACCGTCGCGTCATAAATAAGGCGTGTGTAACAATGCTCGCGTTGTGTCTGCGTCTGTCCCCTATATGCATGTACGCCGTGGCTACGCCTTTTTTTTTCTTTCTCGAACAGCACACGGTGCATAGAGCCGCGCCTGCGAGCGGAAGCGCGCGCCGAGGATCGTTGCCAAACGGCTAATTTCCATGCGCTACGAGTACCTCGCGTATATGTACATTCACTCGTGTATGTGTGTGTGGGTATGCAGCACGAGTGCGAAATCGCGAACGAACGTGCAGAGGCTCGGATAGATTTGATTCTTCGATGTGTACGTATAGTCTTTGAGGAGAAGAGGATTGTGATAAAGGTTTGAAGAAGTATAAATGTAAAGGGGGTTTTTATTGAAAAATCTTTGTAGTAGATGTATGAATAGGAAGATAAGATTGCACTGCGTTATGAGAACGTGTAGTGGTATGTGTGTGTATGTGTGCGGCTTTATTGGATTGGTTCTTTCATTTGAATATGTTCTCGAGTTTAAGGAAATATCGTGACAGCGTTTTTGAAGGAGAATTTATTGTGTCCATTGACATTATTTCTAAAGAGACATTGTTATCTATTGTATGATTGTACTAATGATATGGAAGTGAAATTGAGAGTATGTTCAAGATGTAAACAAGCTTGTGACAAGTTTAGCTACAACTTAGATAACTAATTTGGTTGTTATTACTGTTGAATAATGATCTGTCATTTAAAATTATTCATAATGTAACGACAGAATATATATTAAATTCAATTTAACGAGTATTTAAATAGCAATATTGGAATTTATGACGTAATCTATCCTTTTTATGAATTATATTAATCATGATAATAAATTTTCCAACCAATATTCATTGACTAGTTCTTTATCCATAAAATATGAAATATTTTGTCAAGTAGGTGTAAATTGCACCTTACAGGCGCTAGATATTAAAAACTATCTTGAATAATTGAATATGAATAAGAAGTTTGATATGAATATTATATGATAGTAAAACGAAACATAAAAAATTGCATTTAAATACAGTAACACTATAATATTATCATTAGTAATTTATTGTGACAAAACTTCATCTAAAAGTATATCATATTCAAGTTATTTTCTATTTTTAACACACAAGAAAATTTTAATAATCACTCTACCCTTATAAAAACCATGATTAAAGGCTTTGAAAAAACTTTAAGAAATCCTTAAAAATTACTACCTTCCAGCGAAGGGGAAAAGTTCTTGAAAATTTTTAAGAGACAATGATATCGATCTATCTTTCGACCGGAACGATAATTACACTAAGTTGGACGAGTCGGCGGAAAAAGTCAAGGAGATCCGTTAAAAGGCTGAATTTTCATGGGCTCAAGCAAGTCTTCCCTTTCTCTCTCTCTCTCTCAAAGAGAGTTGTAGGCGTGAACTTTTGCAAACGAAAGCAGGAGAATGACAGAGACGAAGGGATAAGAAGGAAGAAAGGAGCAGTTCCCGCAGGTATATTACGCCCGGAAAGGTCGCACTTAGTCCTGGCGAGCTGACTTTTCACTCTCTTGGCTAAGACCAGAAATGAGGAATCTAGGACGGGAAAGGTCGGTTCCCCTCTCTATTCGCAAGTTCTTCTTCCTTCTACTTTTTTTTCCATCTGATAGTTTTTAGGGGTGATTCATAGTGTTTAAAGTGTCGAGTCACGTCTACACTGCATTTCGAATCTTGTTACCATCTCGATGCAGATTTTCACCGGTGGCGCTTTTAATAAAATTGATGTGTATAAAGTTTACCCTAATTTTACTTTCGGATGGAGAAAGTCACGTGAAAGTGATAATTTTTTTAAGCTAAAATATACCAGCGAACTTCCTTGCTGTTTAATTCCATTCGATAAGTTAAAGAAATGTTACTGATTTACAGGCTGTAACAACGAGAATTCTTAAGACGAAAGTTAACTACAGTCATTTTGTTTAAGTATAAAAATTACAAAATATCGCTACATTAATAATGGTTAAGATTGATAAAAGTCTCAAATTGTCATTTAATCGTTAGTATACATATATAATTAGAATAAATAATCAAACAATTAGTATTGAATTCATTTTATTCAATGGGTCACTGATAGACAAACATTATTAATGAAATCAATCGACAATTCAACATTTCTATAAATTAAAATGTACAAAACATCGATCAATATTCGACATTCAAATCTCCTTATCCGCGTACACTCGACTTCTCCCAGCCAATGTGCGCTGCCCTTTACCTACAGACTCCAGATTCAACGAGAGTGTAGAGGGAGAGAGGGAGAGAGGGGGAGAGAGAGAGAGAGGATCACGAGTGGAGGAATTATTTGGCGTGAAGAGCCAAGGCACTTAAACGACGCCGCCGTCGCCATTGCTGTTCTCTCAGCGAGCAGCAGCAACTCCTGCGCGAAATCGACGTGACTTCCCGGGACCGAGAGGTGAAAGAGAAGAGCTCCAACGGCAGTAGCAGCAGCAGCTAACGAAGGCGCAAGGAAGAGAGATAATCCTCTGGAGCCTTCGCGGCACATTTCCCAGAGAGTGTCTCTCTCTTTTTTTTTTGTACCGACGTACACTTTGTTTGTTTGCGCGCGCGCGCGTGCGACCTACTGTACAGAGAACAGCCAGTGTATATATATGTATGTATACAGTTTACAAAATCTCCGGAAATCCCGCTGGAAATCCGTTACGAGCTCGGTGGGGATTTGCGGATATAGGTGAGAGGTGGATTTGTTTATGGTATTTGCAGTGGCGGAGATAGGGTTTGATGTAGTAGAATAAATGCGAATTTTTGGTATTGGATGTGATGTGAAGGGAATGAGAGAAGGATTAGAGTATTTTTAATTTTCAAAAATATAAGCGCGTGTAATCGACGGATATATCTAGATTTTTTTTCGTAATGCGAATTGTTCATTTTTTTTTAGAAAGCCAGTTATATTTTATATTTAGCTAGTTGTTTTGCTGTATATTTATAAAATATAAGAATACAAACATGATATTTTTATTGTTATTAATATTATTGTTATTATAATGATTGAAAATTTTCCCAGCAATAAGGAAACAATATAATGAGAAAAGAAAATTTATGAACGTATTTTTCCTTTAGAGGAAGGAAAATAATTGCTTGGCGTTTATGAATGCAACAATGAGTTTCACACATTCTTTCTCTATTCTGATGTCTATAAAAGATTTAAATGCGAAAAGATTTAAAGGAAATAAGGACACCTTTAACAAAAACAAAAACAAAGATATTATCTAATCATAAGCTATTGTTTAACAACATATAAGATAAATATTATAAATTTTAATTTATTTGAGCTATCACTTGTACAATAAATATCGCTTGTACAGAAACGGCGATAAAAAAAAGATTTATCAACAAATAATTTTTATATTGAAAATACCAGGTGCTCTTCATTATACTATAAAAAACTATTTTATTGCAAACCCGGTAGCTTATAAAACTCGAATTTTTCAATTTTCCGGAAAAAAATCACTTTCCGCTACTTTGCATTTAATTATTTAACATTCTATCCAAATGCCCATTGAATTTTACGCACAACACTATAACCACTCCCATAAAACGCACTCTGTGAGAATACCAACAACGGCCAGGCACGCTTTAATTTGCGCAAAATAAAAATCGCGAATAAAATCAAGCTCGCAGAGCCAGTGATTCGCCGAACCATCAGACTGCGAAAACTCCTCCCACCGTGTATATATATATATATATAAATTCCCTCGTGCGCCATCGAACAAAAGCGTTCGCGCACTCTGAAAAATCATCAAAACACACGCAAATATATATATACACACGTACAAGTACACAAGACCAGCCCATACCGCTTACATATATTTATATCCCCGAAAACGAACGGCACACCAAAACCTCCTCTCGAGGAGGCGAAAGAGTGAATAAAAAAAAGGCAAACGAGAAAGAGAGAGAGCAAGAGGGTGACAATCGTACCAGGACATACGGCCGGAAGAACCAACGCGGAGAGAGAGAGAGAGAAAGAGAGAGAGGACAAAGACCGCTGGTGCCGCACACATGCCGCAGCTGTCCGGAGTAACAGCAGCAACGGCGGCATGCGACTGCGCACTCGCGCGCAATTTGAATAATTAACAGTTTCGTGCGACGCATGTGCACGCGCCGAGGCGGCTCGAAACGGGGCAGTACACTGAACGAAAATCCATGAAAAAGAGGAGAAGAGGGAGGAAAGAGAAGGAATGTGTTGTAATAATCGGGTTATTTGTAAACAAATGGTAGTTGTACGCGTTGGGTTAATGAGGTTGAGTTTCAGAGAGGTTGCAAAGGTGATATGTGTGTGTATGTGCGGTATCGGGTGATATATTTGACTCATTTGTTTGGTGTACTATGTAATATTAAGGTACAAGTGAGTTGTACGGTCAATAAACGGGTATATTCAAGTAAATTAAAATTTTAAATAAAATAACGCAAATAAAAATAACAAATTATGTGTGTTGGTTTATTTAAACGGTAATAATTTGACAAGTACAGTGTTACGTCAGTTTTCTGCGAGCTTAAATAGCTTAGATACAGGCATTTTCGTTTATTAGTAATTTTACTATTTAATTTTAGCATATGTAACTTACGTAAATGTGAGAATAGTATACCAAAACTACGATAAATTTAATTACCATGCAATTACTTCCAATGGCAACATAACACAAGGAATATAAATTGGATAACTTTCGACTTCTACTGGAAGTAAACCATTTTATCTCTAAAAAGGCACGTAACTGTATTCATTTGCCAACGAAATACAAACTCGGCCTCTCCGACCCAACTAAAACAAATTTCGCGCGACAGTTTCCACTTAAATCGCAAGGTGCAATTTGAACGCGTGCAGTATTACGCCAACTTGGCGCCGTAAAACAGGTTGCCTGCAAATTTTAAAAATTCTGTAAGCCACCGAAAGCTCAACGCTTCGCGTGAAAAGTATCGAGAACACGTACAGTAGTAGTTTTAGCGAGTTTCGCGTTAGAAGTTGACCTCTATTGGGTTGCTGTTATAGGCGATGGTTTAGATATATATATAGGACCGACCGTAGAAGCGCCACGAGGTAAACATTATTCGTAATTAGTTGGCAAGCCTGTGGATTGTTCTGCGAACGTATAGAAAAGAAGAAGAAGAAGACGAAGAGACGCGGTTGCCTCGAATTATTGCAGTGTGTTTTTGTTCGTAGATAATGAGTTTATGAGGAAAAAAGGAGGGTGGCGAGGAAAAGTGCCGAGTTACGTAATCGACGAATTTCTTCGCGGAATTTGACTGTTTCCGTGGAAGCCGTAGGTTTCTGTCTGCAGTATAGGAGAAAATGACTTATAACAGGTTGCTTTGTACGTAGGTGATAAGAAATTCCTTGAGGCTCACTGAAGGTTAGAATGCAACTAATAGTTTTGATAAAATAATTGTTTATAAATTCCTAGAACGCGAAGAATGTTTTTTCAGTAATTATTTATTTGTTACATCTACTTGTTATTAATTGTACTAAATTTTTAACTTTTGGCTATGTATATATTTAAAAATAAATGCAATAATCAAAGCATGAGCAATTCTTTTTTTTTATATTGCTTTGAACTTCACGATCAAGGATGGACTTGTTACTACATAATATTTTCAACTACTTATGTGTCGCACAATGACTCACAGTTTGTCACGTTCGAGTGAATCATGAACAGTTACTTCTTTTCATCGAAGCTTCATTACGAATGTATATGCTCTGTCATTTTTCAAGCAGTTTTATAATACATCAATGATGTTTTAATTACATTAAGCTAAGGTAAAATTTTGTTATTAAAAGTTTTTCTAATTTTAACTAAATATTCTAGATTTAATGAATATGAAAGATTGGTAGAATGAATAAGATGGTCGCACGATCCAATTTGTAACAAATTATTATTTATTTGTCGACGTTTCGGCACA
>JAYJLV010074872.1:0-15133 GCA_036873485.1 Torymus texanus
GCCCGTGCATTGCTACAAAATATAGTAATTTTTCTTATAGTTATAGTAAATTTTCTTACAACATTTCTCTCAGTGTACAGGTGCAAGTACGGCGAAGCTCGATAGCTGATAAATTAAAAAACATTTTCGGTCAATTATTTTCATATATTATTTATCGTTCAGTAATATACAAATATAAATAACAGATAAACAAAGTAACATGTTTTTTATACAATTCATTTACTTACGAGTTTTAGTATAAAAATATAGTTAAAGCCGTTATAAAGTTGAAAAAAATACATACTTCAATAATTAAAAATTTTATAATGTATTCTGTATAACAGTAATGAAAGACAGCTAATATTTTAAATAAATACCTTTTGATTACATACGTTGAGTAAGTTTTAATATTGGAAACATTATAGCTAGAAATAAATAAAACATACTGGATATTTATATATAATAGTTAAATTCGTAATCGTCATAGCGCATTTTAATTATATTAATAATATTTTTAATAAATATTCACCTCCTAATTATTTATCAATAAATAGCTATTGACCAATCTTAATATAAACAATTTAAACGAAATTTTAAAGTTTTAATCAACGTAAAGAAAAAAAATACTTATCACAAAAAATCTGCAAAATATATGTTAAACGCCACCGTATAGAGCCTTCAACAGCACTGTACCGTTTTTCCTGCACGTTAGCCTGACGAAAAAGTCTTCGGCCAGCGCGAACGTCTCAACGGTATCAGCCACGAGCTTAGCTGTGAATACACGTCGTGGCCCTGCTAGACCCTCAAGCTTCCACACGCCGTCCTCGCGTACTAGGACGAGCTCGCCCGTTGCTAGGACATGTGCTAGTGCGAAGAACCGTGTCTCCGGCAGGTGATATTTTTGCAATAAATCAACGCGCGGCTGGTAGCGAACGACAAACATCTCAGACTTGAGGCGCGTCGCGATCCACACGACGTCGTCGATGGCCAAGGCCGAAGCCTCTACTATGCCTGGAGCTCGGATGCCTGCAAACAAGCGTAATATGCTTTCATTGCTAAATTCAAAACTTCTGGAAATAGATTTTAATCAAAAAAATATTTCCAGAAGGAAATTAAATGTTAACTGTGGATATGTGAATATCGTATACTATAAAAAGTAAATTTATATTAGCTTACTTGTTGCTATATCAAATGAATTTGATTCTTTGCGATATATATAAATAGTTATCCTACTTCGTGAACTCGAAGTAACTTGTACCACATGCGGAATATTTTCTAAGGATATTATTTGACTTATTAAAATATCAGATGCATCTGCAGAAAAAGTTTTTAACATGAATCTATTTCGACCATTACACATCATTTCTGATAAAGTTCTCATGATGCAGGTGCCTAATACGAAAGTAGTCGAAGAATCGTACAATACTGGTACATGATTTGCAGTAGGCAATAAAATATTTTCCTCTACAAGCTCCAATTTCTTAAAAAATTTAGCTTGATCTAGAATATATTTATTAATAATTTTATACAATATTTATTCTACAAGTATTATGAAATTTGAAATAATTTAGTGAAACATTCTTACGTTTTACTGCATCAGCAATTGCAATAGTAAAAGGTTCAAGGTATGCGATAGTATTTATGGCTGGAGTTAAAATATCATTAATTTTACTTGACTTTTCTAGTTCGATATCTTGAATTTTTCCTCTTATTGTAGCATTGCCCAAAATATGTAAATCATTTTTAAAAATCATCTTTGATTTTAATTTTTGACGAGGTTCAGATTTTTTCAATAAAATATTCGTAAAGTCTATTAAATTAAGGTCGTTTATTAATCTTCCTATAACTAACGATGAAGTATGTAAGGATCCTTTCAAGGTCTTTGCTGCTGTGATGACTTGATCACCACTTTTTAGTAGACAGTTTTCAAATTTCTTGCCCATTATCATTCCACTTACACTGGAGAAATAATAATTATTTTTGTTTCAGTTATAGTAAAAATACACGCAAAAATTGGTTTACCTACTTTATATTCCGGGTATTAAAACCATGAAAATCTTTCTTTCCATTAATGACAAAAACTTTTTCGGCATCGATAGTCTGCATCAAAGTGTCATTTACCCATTTTCCAAAATTTAAACCATCTAGATTTCTTATTGTCAATTTATCTACAATTTTTTTTCCTATTACCCTATTAAACTCAACATTGTGTCGGGCTACATCTGACGATAAATTTAAATTGTTTATTTTTCCATGCAAAGTTAGATTATCTAAAAGAAGAATTATATATTATTCTTAGCGTTGAGTAATTTCGATTAGCGTAATATAGTTTTTATAGCTACATTATTTGCAATTAATTAGACCTTTAATAATAAGTTTCTCGAAGCGCCATTTATCCTGTATTGTTTGATTTTCATTCTTTTTTAAAGTCATGAATAGTAAATCATTCAAGTACTCATCAGAAGATTTTAAAGTTGAATTTTCTCGTGCCATGATGTTAGGAAATATTACTTCTCTAAAGTGAACTGAGACTTGGATATCTTGAAATTTAGTTTTACTCAAGAAACGTTTTTCGAGGGATTTCCAAGATCCAAACTTCGGAGTATGCAAGTTATTCTAATAATAGATAATGAAAATATTTTATTATTCTTTTATTTTTTTTAAGTTGAGACTATACTAAAAAATTAAGAGTCATTTATCTTACATATAAATCAAAGGGTTGATTTAGAGTTATATTTTTCATAACAATATTTCCTAATAAATTTACATCTCGATTGAGCATCCATATTTCTGAGATAAGTTTATGCAAATTTTTCCCATTAATATTTTCAACATCTGGCTCGTTTTCAAATGTCACTGATCCTAATTTACGAGTAGAAATAACATTAAAATTATTGATTAACATCAAGATTTAAGAATTAATTCTTATAATATATACTGCCACATTTATCAAACTAATGAAAAAGCAATAGAAAATCTACGAAATGAAAAAAAATTGTCCACCACGTTAAAAAGGTTTTTAGTAAAAAAGGAAAGTAATTTTTTCCACACACACACACACACACGCACGCACGCACGCACGCATGCACGTACGCACACACACATACATAATAATTTATGCGCAATAATCGGGGATAATAACCTTCAACGACGTAGGTAAGATCATCTTCATTAGGATAAGATAGAAGAATATTCGGAATGCGGAGATCACCCTCGATTTCCAAATTACCAGTAATTGTTTTATTTCCTAAATTCACATTCTCTTCAAGGATCTTTAAATCGATATTTGTATTTTCTGCTTCTATTTCGTCAATTTCTACACTACCACCTTGTAAAAATGTCATTAATTACAATAAATTCACATTTTACAAAAGTTTTTATTAAATTTACTTACCAAATTTAATTTTATCGAAAAATATGTCCTCATCAATTCGAAGCATGTTTTTAATAAATTCATCAAACTCAATACCATTGATTGTCTTCACTTGAAGATTTCCTTCAACAACCATATTTTGAACTTCTTTTGGTGGAGGCATTTTAAGGCCTTCCAAAGTATTTAATGAGTCTACGTTTAAACTTTCAGCTTTATATGGCCCTTTAATATAATTTGGTTGATACCACTCAAACTTTGATTTTTTGAAACCTTACAATAGTTAAACGATTTTTAAACGTTTTCAACGATGTAATATTATTTATAAAATATAATAGTTTTCAATTGTATTTAGTAATTTTACAATTTATATATAATTAGTTTATTTGGATGCACTTACTATGAAAGGAAGTATTATCAAAATCAGAAATGTTTAGATTTTCTACGTGAATAAGTCCAGTTAAATTTTGTTGAGATAGATCAATCTTATCTAATGAAATTATGGAATCGTTCATTATATTTTCTAGTTCCTTCGCTCCATAAACATGCTTACTGTGAATAATTTTAGCGGTCGCTTCGACAACTTTAAGAATAGACGTTTTTATGTCAGAAGTTACTGCGCCGACACTACATGCATAAGCGTCAAGTCTACGCACGATAAAGAAAAATGTTAATTATAATGCTTGTATAGTTATTATCAACCAAAAAAAATTGTAATCTGTACCTAGGGGCAGGTAGCTTTGCATACACATAATCAGGTAAGGTGATAGTTTTTAAGGCGATTTTCTTCCCTGTAACTTTGACCATTTGAGAATTGTGTTTAGTTAACATTTTGGGTAAATTCTGCACTGATATATTCGTCCAGCGCTATAAGAGGATACGTATTCAATTATCTACTCTTTTTTATTTTTGAATGTATGGTTTTGCAAAGGTTGAATATTCTCCAATAATTATTAAATTGGAGACCAAAGAAGACTAAAAGCTATTTGAAACCAGTGCATGCCACTTACTGTGCGATCTCTGGAAAACTGCATCCTCGCGGTCACGTCTCCGTCCAGCGGTATGGCAGTCTCGGCGATCTCTTTCAACGACCTGCTCCTCCCGGCATCCCGGACCACGTCGCCGGCCGACAGTAGCTGCACCACATCAACGTCGGCTAGCGTGTAGTCTCCCATGAGCTCGTAATAACCGTAGAAGTCAGTCTGTGGCCGGTAGCGCTCAATGACACGGCCCTTTAGAGCGCCTCGCTGGTCTACGAGACCGGTGAACTTGGCCCGGCGAGCCATGAGTGTGCCGCTCATCATCACCGGCTCGCCGTCCAGCGGCAGCAGCATTCCACCACCCGTCAGGATTAGTTCATCTGCGTAGACTGCCCGCGTTTTTACCTTCTGGCGAGTCTGATTCGACGCTACGTCGAGATTTGGGGCGATCACGCCGTCGACTTGGACGTTCAGGAAGATGTGCTCGCCTGCATCGGATAGGTATATAAACGTGCTTATTTTATATATACTTCATGTTGGCATTATGAAAATTTATTTGTGAGAAACGTGATAGTATTACCGGAAACTACTTGATCGCCCGATAGTTTAAGTGTATTCTTTTCCAAATCCTCAAATTTAATCCCATTGACTAAACCCTTTACATTTATTTCTTCTATTTTAATGCTGGCTTTCGGACACGGAAATCCATCTAATTTGTCTACTTTGACGTGTTCGAACTTAAGAACTTGCGACTCATTGTGCATTGTTCTTAAATTTGAAGAATTGTTACATTTCATTTTGGTCACTAACTCTTTAGCACTGCATTGATTTGTGCAATTGGCATGAACAATATCGACTCGAAGAGCACCAAACGTTGCATTCATTACTGGAATGGCCTGATTTAACGATTCGTTTACCATTGTCAGGCGAGATACCAGTTGGCTATATCTTTCAGTCAAATCGTGCAACTTTTCATTATTTAATCCATTAATCTAAAAGATGACATCGATTTCAGAAAATTTTCTTGGTATTAAAATATATCATAGACATATTGCAAGAAATTTTTTTACCCTTTTCGCTTTGATTTTTTTAATTTGACCTTTAGAAAACTGAACGGGATTTTTTGGTTCTGGGATTGATTTAGGAATCTGTTTCATTGTTTCTCTAGCATGTGCGCACCACTCTTGTACTTCCTCATTCATGTTGATTGGTTCTTTAATTTTCAGCCAGAGTAATCTAATAGAATGTTAATAGAATCAAGAATAAAAAAATATAAAAAAAAACTTTTAAATCCCATATCAAAAAGAATTGTTAAAATATTAAATATTATATAAAAAATATAATTATATTAGCTTACTCTAAAAAGTTAAATTATTGAATAATTAAGTATGATTTATCAAATTATTGTAATACCCATTTAAGCTCCAACTATCATCGAGCCGCTTTATAAGCAACTGCTTCTCCCCGGACTGAACAACGACTTTCATCTCTTGTACCCCAGAAATCTGATGATTTAGCCTCACGAATCTCCATCCATCGTACTGATACACATCCACGACTCCGCTCCTCTCCAACAAGAACACTACTGTGTTATTCCTTGTGAGTGCGAGCAGTCTGTCGGCGGATGGAAGCTCCTGAAACGGAGCAAACAGGTCGCCGTTCAACTTGGAGTGCTTGTAGATAATCGTAGGTCCATCAGCGACGCTCGCCAGGGCGAAGAAGCCCTCTTCTCGAGAGGCGCGTACGAGGCGCGCGAATGCCGCATCGCGAAAGCGTCTGCGTATGATGGACTGGGCTCTATCGAGAAAGCGACGGGTGCTTGATTGGTACGAGAGAATCCTTGTACCCCAACTACCCGAGACCACGAGGAACGTCGAACCGTCGACATGGACGAGGCTGCAGAACTCGGAGCTGAACGAGAGCGCCTGAAGCAGAATCAAGTTCTCTTGCTGCCAAGCGTACACGTGGGTTTTCGTTGACGTTGATGCACCTGGAATTATCGTATACAAGATTTTAAATGAACTTTGATAGAATGTATATAATTATCTGAATCAGAAAAAAAATTCCTTTTAGATCGTTGAATTAATAAAATTAATACAAATAGTTACTCCGAAATAAATATGGAGTAATTTAAGTTCGTATAAAGTGTATATATGTGATGCTTGAAAAAACCATTACTTAAAGTTCTTTTTATACAAGGTGTCCCATTTTAAAGGATATAACCCCGAATACCTTTACAGGAAGATCTTCAATTGAAAAACTTCTACAATAGAACAAAAATTGTAATTAAGGCTTTAAGAGAACCGTATGATAAGAACCTTGATTTTGATCCAAAGGTCAAATTTCGAGGTCATTTGGAGGTCAACTTCAGAATTTCAAAAAGAAACTCCAACTTTTTCCCTTCTGAAGTTGGCCTTTAATTTCCTCGAAGTTTGACCTCTATATGCCATACAGTCCCCTTAAAGTCTTACAAACTGTTTTTCTCTGGAAGTTTCTGAATTACAGGTCTTCCTGTAAAGTAATTCGGGGTGATCCATTAAACTAATGGAACACCTGATATATTAGTAGTAAAAATTTTTAATGAACAACATAAATTTCAAAACCAAATACGTCGGATGTATGTAATAATCCTATATAAATATATTAGTAATAAAAATTTTTAATGAACAACATAAATTTCAAAACGGAATACGTTGAATGTATGTAATAATTAATTAGTTCCCTATAAAAAAGTCATGACCGGATGTTGCGAAGCCAAGATAAACGTTATGTGATTGGCTCATGTAGTGCGCATACGTCTAAGTCAGGAAGTCGAAACGTCTGCCAGATTAGGGCGCGCAACGCGCGCTGTTCAAATCTCTAGTTCCTATATAAAAAAGAGATGGACTTGAGATTGTCACCTCTAACGATTGTGATTGGTCGATTTGAAAATTGAAATGGACATGTAAAATTTGATTGGCCCACGATAGGGCGCGCGCAGCGCGCATAGTCACTGCTAGTCCTAGTATATAAAAAAGAGATGGACTTGAGATTGTCACCTCTAATGATTGTGATTGGTCGATTTGAAATGGATCCTAGTATATAAAAAAGAGATGACTTGAGATTGTCACCTCTAATGATTGTGATTGGTCGATTTGAAATGGATCCTAGTATATCAAAAAGAGATGACTTGAGATTGTCACCTCTAATGATTGTGATTGGTCGATTTGAAATGGATCCTAGTATATAAAAAAGAGATGGACTTGAGATTGTCACTTCTAATGATTGTGATTGGTCGATTTGAAATGGACATGTAAAATTTGATTGGCCCACAATAGGGCGCGCGCAGCGCGCATAGACACTGCTAGTCCTAGCGCGTCGGACTCGTACCATAAAGGTCTCGGGTTCGATTCCCGCTCCCGTGAAAAAGCCGGCACCACTGAAACACGAATTTTTCATGTGCTTACTTACACCGTGGTCTCGGTGGTTCGGAACCCACTTGAAACTGTAGGTCCAGTAGTTGGGGAGGTAGCATCCTCCAACTATCTATAGGCTTCGCTAACAAACAAATTTCACTCCCTTGGAGTATAAACAAACAAGTTTTAATATGGCATATCGGCGTCTCGCTGGTGAGAACCATAAAAAGTACTACTACTACTACTACTGCTAGTCCTAGTCCTAGTATATAAAAAAGAGATGGACTTGAGATTGTCACCTCTAATGATTGTGATTGGTCGATTTGAAATGACACTACTAGTTAGTTAAATTTATACTTACATATAAATAGTTCGTTGCTTTCGTGCCATGTTGATAGATGTTTGACATTAGGAATCGGAAAATTTTTAATTTCTCGTAATGTAAATTTTCCATCCTGAGAAAAGAAATAAAGAATCTGCACGCTTTGTGTTTTTTTAACAATAAGAAAAATAGTTCCTTGAAATTTTGCTACGTATATATTAGAAGTATTTTCAGCTGGGTAATACGTAGCTAAGGAAAGGTTTTTGTCCTAAAATGCCATATTATTAATTTAAAAAATGCATATAGTTATATAAAAGATTAAAAACAAAATTATAATACTTACAATGACTCGATACACGATAACAGCCGAAGAAGTCAAAGTTATTGCAAACCATTGTTCAGAACCATTATATTTTTTGAAGAAATATATGTCTTTCACACCCGTTATACTCAAATTAAGAATTTCTTTTAAACCATCAAAAATACCTACACCTATAAATATGATATTGTATAAAGAATATGAAATTTTAGAAGTTATTTTTCAAACTAACGCGTTCAGAGCTATACTATATTATATGAAACATGCGACTCGTACATAATTTTAAATGCTAATTTTTTACTGTGGAAACATGTTATAAAACTAACAATTGACAGAAAATCCTATTAAATGTAATGTAAATATATATCCCGTACGGTGTTGAAATATAAGTAATTGCTATTAAAAAATATTACTCGTTAAAACTTTTTTACAATATTCAAATCCGTTTTGTTTTAATAATTCAAACTGACCGCCATGTGAATGGTACTGCGCGTGTACATGCGCAGTACAATTAATTTCGTATTATACCGGAGTTGTTTTGACGCTTATTTTTATCGTAATATAGTCTGCATTTTACACTGATAAAACTTTATTTTCACTTTCACTAAAGTGAAAGACACTTTGATCACTTCACAGTAGCAAAACATAACGAATCTGCAACAGTAATACTCATTTCTGTTTTTTTTAATGCAAAAAAGTTTTTGTAATTTTTATTAATTATATTTTGTACATTAAATTATTTTAAAAGATAAGAGTTATTGTCTAACTGACAAAATCAAGTGAACATATGCTCCCTATGCATAATATCTTTATCACTAACAATAATGTCTATAGTATCAAACACAAAAGAAAATTTAACGACACAAATTTTCGAACTAGAAGCTTTGCAATCAGTTTATCCAAAAGAACTATCAATATCTGATCAAGGAAACTTAGCAGATATAAATGATTTTATAGCTGAAAATCAAATAGTAATTCCACAGAGATTGGAGTATAATATTGAAGTATCTTCACCAAAGGTATGCAATTAGTAATATAAATGATATTTCTATAATATTCAAGATTGAATGAAATCTATTCGCAGGGAATTATTGAACTTCTTGTAAATTTGCCATTGGATTATCCTCAAGTTTATCCTGAAATATATTGTAGAAGTTCTTCTCTTGATCGCAGTGAACAAAATAATTTGAATAAGGCTCTTTTGTCTTTCCTTGAATCCCAAGAAAAGGGTGAACCGCTTATTTATACTATAATTTCATGGATACAGGATAATTCTGAGAGTTATATAGAAAAATCTAATGTTAATGGAACAAACATAAAAGAATCAAATGATACTGATCATAAAAGAAAATGTACAAATTTTGGACGATACTGGATTTATAGTCATCATATTTATAGTAAAGTTAAAAGAAAAGATATTGTTGATTTAGCAAGGGATTGCTCTTTAACTGGTTTTAGTTTTGTTGGGAAACCAGGAATCATTTGTGTTGAAGGAGCGTATGATGATTGTGAATATTTTTGGCAACAAGTAAAAAGCATGAATTGGCATCGTATTATTGTAAAGTTTATGGAAAAAGAATTCGATATTGCTGATGATCTTAATGATCATAGAAAATTTTCTAATTTTCAAGAGATATGTTTTCCCAGTTCTGAACGCCATAATGATATGGGCCAACTTTTGAAGTATTTAACAGAACATGATTTAGAACATGCTTTTAAGGAGCTTTTTGGTCTTGAAACTAAATGATACTTGAGAAATGCCATGAATTGTTATTGCAATCAAATTGTATACATACATGAATTTCAATAAATTTTTTTAAAGATTTTTAAAACATTTAAAATTTTTTAAACATTTACCTGTTTCATGAATATTTTCTTCATGAGACAAGACCTTTGTAGAATAACTTGGAAATTTATTTAAAACCACTTGTAAATATTGATCAATTTCTTGATCAATTACATTCTTTGTTTCATTTGTCAATTTTGTTGTTTCTAAAATAAAAAATTGTATGATTATAAAGGATTTTAGTTCTAAATATATTAACAACAAAAGGAAAACTTGCCATATTTTCTTAATAAAGTTTTAAAAAAGCTATCAGTATTAACTATAGTTTGCTCTAAATTTTGTGTAAACGAAATTTTTAATAAAATACTTATTAAAAATAAAGTTATGAAACGTGGCATGATTGTAATATTACAACTGTAAACACTAAGTAATGACTGGAATTTAATAAGGTAACAATGCTGTGGTTATCTTAGCAAATTCTTAATCCATTGTTTACATTTCTATGGTCATATATTTTTGTCTTAAATTTTTGAGTTCACAAGCTTCTAGTTTAATTATTAATAGAAAATTATATGAAATAATTTTTTCAAAAATAAAATCCAGTTTATTATAAATAATACGAAATATAAAAGTATCTTAAATTTTAACTAATCTTATCGAATAGTAGCATATCTCTGAAATTCGTTTGTAAGAAAATGTCCAGGAACTAACTGGGAATATGGTCCTAAAATATCTTCAGCAGGACTGTGAACTTTAATTTGTCTCATATGAGTATCTCTTCCGTTCTGGTGATTGCTGATAACAGCAATTTGAATCATAAATGTTCTAATTGGACGTTCATTGTCATCTCTTATTGGTATCACTACCCAGCCAGTTGGTTCACTTAGATCCATAACTTCAACTTCTTGTAGATCATTAAAATTGGTTCCAGCTCTTATGCTAATTCTGGAATAATAAAATATATAATCTCATATTACATTAATTTTTACTTTTAGTTTAATTAAAAAAAAAATTAATTTAAATACCTGCTTGGAGTATAACTTTCATCAAGTTTATAATCTGTATAAATGCAAATATCGCGAATGGTTGTTTTTCTACGAAATTGAATATTAACAAGATGCGGTAATTGTCCATCTGACTGCCAATAAGTTTCTGTGATATCATCTCTCAACTGATCAACTCCAAAACCTGGTTTACAACTTGATAAGCTCCAAATTGCATGGTTTCCCACCTCACGCACTCTGCCAGCAAATTCTTCTTGTACAGGATCAATAGCACCTTAGAAATATAGCATTTCATTCCTTTTATTATTGGTGTTGGTTTTTATTAAATGAAAAGTAAGCATTCTAAGCATTACTACTATGGTTCGTTTACCTGATGCATTTGTTTTGCCACTCATTTTTAGGTTACCTCTGATTTACCCACTAATTTTAATAATTCAGGATACACATAAAAGATACCATACTAAATTATTTGTATTCACAATGGTATACTTATTTTATGCAAAATGATTTAGCAACATCTTTATTAATAATATAATATTTTTCTTATTGTTATTAGATGCATCATTTAGCTCATACCATGATCATGAACTTAGGCGGGAATTTGTTTTACCTTTTGACTTTCGTAATTAAAATTTAAACATAAAAATTATAATAAAACATAGGTAGGTCACTAGCGAATAAAATATGTGTAGGCTATGTTTTTTATAGCGTAAACTCGGTGCAATTTTGAATAAAGACAGGTTTATGATAATAAATATTCTTATTTTGAAAAGAATAATATATCTATACACAGATCAGATAGTGTGTACTGCCGACTGTCTGGTATATTAAAAGTATAGTTTACTTATCACGTTATGCTTGATGCTTGCTTATAATAAGTTTTAAGTTTTAATTTAATTAACAAGTTTTAACATGTTAATACATAAAACAAATAAAATGTTTATTTACACTACTAACATTTCAATGTCAATTTATACTCAATCGGTAAGAAAGATGTAAATCTGTTAACCTGTTATCAATTGTGGATTTCTGGTGATGCAGCGTGCGGCGTCTGCTGTTTGCACATCTACACCTAGACACCTACCCTTAGAACCTCAATTTATAAAAATCCAAGTCTTTTTGTATCTTTTAATCAAAGTGTAGAACGCTATTATTTTTATACGTATTTCTGAAAGTTTTCTATATCAAGATTTGTTAATGCATATCGCTTAAAAAATTTTATTAATGGATTTGACTCAATCATGAAAAATTTTTTATTTTTTAATTCTTTTTAAACTAGATATAAGTATTTTTTAGGTTAGAAAAACACAAACAATCAATTTTTTAGTAAATTAATACGCTATTATTTAAATTATTTTAGTTAAAGAACATTTATAAGTATTAAATAATATTTTTCAGGCGTTGATTTCTTGCAGTTTATTCCGTGTATACAAAAATGACAACAGTAAAATATCAAGGTGGTATTGATATTCTGCGTCTTCCTGTCAGTGAAGAGGAGCATGTTTTTCCACCTTGGTATATGAAATATACGCAATCTCACATATTACATTCAAAGTGTTCAAAAACTGGTCAAGAGGATAATGGTTGTAATGATGATAAAAATGCTTGTCAATTTTGCACGTATGAATCAATCAATAATTTTATTTGTATTAACTTAAATTCCTATATAATATAAATACTGGTGCATTTCATATTTCTGTTAATATTAGATACAGCCGTGCTCTTGAAATGCCACATATGCCAGACATGGTTTTTCCAAATAATGTCCTACACTTAAAACATAAAAATGGAGCAATGTTAGAATTTCGAGCACTAGATGCCTTGAAAAGAGTATCAAATGGTAAAATAAATATACAGTTAGCTTGTGCTGAGGCTTGGCGTGAGTCCAGGTGCAGTAAAAAAATTAATAAATTAAAATTTTGACTTTACTGATTTTATACAACAAATTTTCAAATTTATTAATAAATCTAATATTCTTTCAATCATATATTTTCTTGAAATGTTCTTCAATTTTTCAGATCAGAAAATAAAGAATATTTAAAAGAAACAATAAAACCCTTTGATTGGACTTTTACTACAGATTACATGGGTACAATGTCTTATTTTGATGTTCATGACACTGAAGAACGTATTGATGTAGAAAAGTTAAAGCGCAAAGATAAAATACTTTTTTATGTTGATTTGACACTTTTTGAAGATGAATTACATGATAATGGAATTGCATCATTGTCTGTTAAAATGGTAGGTTGCTCTATTATTAAATTTTTATTGACATAATGTTTTCACAACTTAGAATACAGAAAAGTATTAATTTTTGTGTAGAGAGTTATGCCTGGAACATTTTATATTCTTCTTCGATATTTCTTGAGAATAGATAACGTTATGTTGAGAGTCAATGATACCCGTATTTATCATGAATTTGGTAAAGATTATTTAATAAGAGAATTCACTTCCAGAGAAGCAAAGGTCGATGATATAAAAGTAAGAAGGAATTTTATTTGTATTATCTTGTTTTATATAAAATACTTATAATAAATATTTAATCAAAAGTAAAATTTGAATTCCTATCATAAAATATGTGATAATATGATCACTAATTAAATTATTTTATAGGTGTCTTCTGTTCTTTTTACACAACCAAATGAAATTGCTCCTCACTTGCCTTTGGTTGACAGTTATTATCATAAGCTAGTAATATCATCGAAACCAGAATCTTCTACATTAAACTCAACTGAAATCGTTTCAACTACTGTGAGTGAATCAACTTCAACATCAGTAGAATCAAGTACTACACTAATACCAGCTGCATCAGAAGAAAAATAATATAAATATAGGACTATTACCTTCTGAAATGAACTTGTATTATATTGTGATTTTCTGAGTGATTCATTCATTCTGGTAATCATAGGAGAAATAAGACAAAAATGTAATTATCATGAATCATTTTATCAATTATAGCATAGGCATATAATTTATCAAATCAATTGACGTTTCTATGCAAATGTGATTTATTTTATGTAAAAAGAATTTTTTAATAAAATGATAAGATAAACTGTTTTTATACTCATATTTAAATAATTAAACTAGGTTGTTATGATCTTTATTAAAATAATCATTTAAAGGAAAAAGTTAAAAGAAAAAAATGATTATAAGAAAACTATTTAAAAATTTTAAAAATACTCTAGATGTAGTTACAAAGTTTTTTGATGTATACATTTATATAACGATAGACGAAAAAGTGCCAACAAATTTTACACGAGAAAAGAATTATGATAATAGATAAAGAGCTTTAATTGACGCTAAGAATCGTTAAATCGAAAAAAATGAGCAATTTCTCCTGAACCAACTTAATTCTTCTCAAGATTTTTATTATTTTCTTGTCATTTTTCATCATTTTCAAATGTACTTAACTTTACATGGGATGATTTGATCTCAATGATACTTAGTTTTAATTTAGTTTAGTTTAGTTTTTAAGATGTTGGTACCAGGTTATTGTACGACCATCAACTTGCTGGCATGCTTATTAGGCCAGTCAAATAAGATTTTTACCCAACTTAATTCATACCCGACTTTTTCAAGCGGTTTCTGTTCGGGGGGGACATAGAGAACAATAATCCGGTGAGTGGGTAGACAAATTTTTAGGGCGTCATAATTTAATTAACAATTAAACGATCGGAAAATCATGTTTTTTACCATGGAAACGAAACTATTGACTTTAGAGAAAAAGTTTGAAACAAAGTTTGTAGAGAATAAAAAGACCTACAAAATGCGATTTTCAGAATTAAATTTGGTTAATTTGTTTATCCGCAAATCGCAAAAAAGGGCTGAAATGGCCATTTTAGCGATTGTTTATAACTCGGTTATAAATGTTCTTAAGTGCTTGATAACTCGTTACAGTATAGGTCTTAGGGTGCTTAATAAGCATGTAAAATTTCATCAAAAAATATTCAATAGTTTTTGCATAATTGCATTTATTTA